>OX422209.1:675380556-675640556 GCA_949130495.1 Sambucus nigra
ATCATCAACGAAATAGTCCTCATTATCTTTTTAGTTTTGTTATCCAAAATTTCCCAACTATATTACTAAAGTCTCAACTTAAACTCATCAATACACCCACGTTAACTACTCACATACATCATTCATACTCCCTTTATCAATATAATTAGGCAATTTAAATCATATAGTATCGTTAAATGTCCAATAATCAATTATCACAAGTTAAACTAACTCACCCCTCTTCTAATAACTAAATTCAAAGATTTAAGAGAATATATTATGAGTCTGTAGTAACAATTACAATGCTAATATCATGACTGGAAATTTATCATCAAAATACATCAATCTTAATAGAAAGAGTCACAAATACCTAAGATATCATTACTTTTAGTTTATAACTTAAATAAAATATAAAGCTATTCTCAATGCTAAATAATATCCTTAGATATCTCTACTTAGAATTTTTATAAAACATCAATTATCAATATCCTTCTAAATGTGAGAAAAGCAAAAAGATATTTCTATTTAGAACTAATCATTCACAATACCTAAACTTTAGGTGCATCACTACAATCAAGGAAAGTCTACTTTATCATTTGAATTATAACAATTAAATCTTCTAAGTTTATTATTCTTATTATTGTTATTATTATTATTATTATTATTATTATTATTATTATTATTATTATTATTATTATTATTATTATTATTATTATTATTATTATTATTATTATTATTATCTTCTTTTCTCATTAAGATATTATCTACAAGAATTAATAAGATTAATTTTCAAATATATAACTCAAGCCTCGACTAAATATTACTCACAAGGATTCAAGAACATATATCACAATAATCTACTTAAGAATAATATTTTAAGATGTCTCAATTGATAATTAATCATTTCAATGGATACACATGAAGATTCTTCCCTACTTAAAAAAAAGAAATGATTATCATCCTAATATCAGGACTGTAATTTTATCATCATAATACTTTTATCACTTGAAATATTATACCAAATTATGTGTAGGTAATATGTAACCCTACCATCACTAAAGGTGAAGAGAAACGTAGATTTTCCCTTAAAATAATAATTCCTAAATTTTAAATTGAAACATCTCTCCTCTCCATTGATTGGTAAACTTTTCCTCTTTGACCTTCCTCGAATACCTCGCTTTGAAGTTTCTAATATAAAGTGGCTCTATTTTTTTGGTTTAGGTAGAGAGTGGGGATTAGTTTAAAGGTATTTAGGAAATAAAAATAGTTTAAACTAAGGTTCTAATTTGTCAAAATGCTTCTATATAGCCATTGGTATTAAATTTCATCATAACAAGTCACTGAAAGGTTACTACTAGTACTTATACCAACCTCGAGATTGCTATAATTGCATCTAAAATCACTATAGTAGACCTAAGTAGCTTCCCTTTTCTCTCCACTCGTTCTTACTTAATATCTCCATTTATTCATGTTTAAATCCATCATAACTCATTCATGCATGTTATTTACTCTTAGTTAGACCTTAGATTTCCCATTAATCTAGCTTAAAAGTCTGATATACCATTAGGGTTTTAACTTAATCCATCCATGAGCTCAACTAAGCCCAAATATCACATAAGGTCCAAATATAACTATTTTAATTTGTTACAAAAATATAATGACCCACATAGATTATCTAAAATCCCCGATGCATGTGAATTACGTTAAAATAATTATTTAAAAAATATTAGATAGTACAATGTAACCTATCACACCGATAGAGATTTGAAATTTCTTAGGTGTCAAAAGTTATTATAGAATATTAATTTGGGATTTATCCAAGAAATAATGACCATTGACAAAATCTAAAAAAAAAAGGTAATTATGTTTGGTTGGGATGACAGATGTCAAGATGCTTCTTAGAAGTTAAATACTAAGTTGAGAACCAAACTAGTACTATCATTGCCCAAAAGTTAGTTAAAATACTTGATCTACACATATGTTTCTCTTAAGGGTTTGAGTATGAGGATATGACGATTTCCAATGCTTTTCATAGGTTAAAGTCATACGAGGTCAACTACTTGAACATAGATTTGGAGTTAGTTATAGTAATTTTCATACTATGTATATAGAGGCACTGCTTGTTGTGGGAGAAGTTGGATTCTTTAGGTGATTATAAGGGTCTCAAATATTTTTCTACTAATAAAAATACGAATATGAGACACTGAAGATGGAGTGAGTTTGTGAAAAAGTACAAATTCGTCGTATAGTACCACTCAAGGAAAGCTAATGTGGTGTTTAATGATTTAAGTTGTATACCTCAAAGTATTCTATAAACATTGTCACTGACTAAGTATGAATCAATACATATATGGTATGACATCTCTCATGAGTTTATGGAAGTACCTAAAGTTAACCCAAACATTGTGGTGCGCGTCATTAAGAGACAAGTCATGGAAGTAACACATGGGAAGAAGGAGAAAGATCTTAAACTCACCAATGAACTTATGTATATATTGGGTTCATATGGAGGACTCTAATATAAGGGGTTACGGGTAGTTCTAGTGTGAAGGAATGAAGAAGAGACAATACCAGTGTGAAGGAATAAATTAGTTCATAACTTTTCTCGTATCCAAGTGTTGTATATGTCAAATGGTGAATATGGATCAATATAAATAGAAAGAGCCCTTATACCCATCTCATACCACATAGTGAATATGGGATAATATATCTATGGATTTCATCTAAGGTTTTTATGAGTAACTAGTAGCATGATGTAATATATATTAAGGTAATAGTGGATTGAAGAAGGATGTAAGTTTTGGTTTCTGGTCTTTATGCTAACTAAAAAGATTTAGGGAAAAGGTGCAACTCGTTACATCGGGAAATCGCTCGTAATCATGCTCTTAAGGCCATAATCACTCCCTTAAGGTGGTGATCTCACTCATCCTAGGCAACGATCATAGGGCTATTAGTGTGGGAGTTAGGTCATTTGGTTAGGTCTTGCATTGGGAAATTAATTTGGACTAAGGGACTGTATTATATCCTTGGTTCGGAGCTTTAGTATGATGAAATTATTGATATATTTTGGGGGATTTTAGTTTCTAAAATTTAGATTATATTTGGGGTGCATTTTTCGTATTTTGTATAATTAGGGTACTATACATTTATACTATTTATGCGTGTTATGTATATACACATATTGGGTGAGGACCTACATAGGGCCAAGATGTATGATGCTCATGGTTTCGAGTTTATGCTGGTTTTAGGAGGAAAAAAGATGTATCAACATATTGAGATACAATAATAATGTGAAGGATTTAAGGAGAAAACAAATTCTATCATATACAAGTGTTGTACATGTCAAATGGTAAATGTGGATCAATATAAATGACAAGTCACCATACACTCCTCTCATATTTTGAAGTGAATGTAGGATAGCTTATCTATCGATTTCATCAATGGATTTTTTTATTACTAACCATTAGCATGATGCCATTTTATTATATGGTAATAGTGGATTGGTTAATAAAGGTGAAGTATATCCTACCATTGCATACTAATTTTTTAGCTGGATAGTACACTAACTTGTATGAAGCGAATATAGTGCGACTACATCATATTCCTCTATATATTATGGCTTTAGAGATAAAACTTTTATTTCACAGTTTTAAGATTTTTTTAGGAGGAATTGGGTATTGAGCTACACCTCAACATATCTAAACGTTATCAAATGAAGAACTATACTCGGAGGGTGTATCTGATCATTAAGAATATGATGTAAGCATATGTTTTAGACTTCAAGGGAATTTGTGAGTCATTTTTATTGCTAGTTGAGAAAACAAGATGAGGGTTTCTACAGATTTATTCGTATCTTAGACTAATCACATACAAATTCAAATTTTAACTAGATTTTATCATGATTAACAATTAGGAGTACATGCGATGATAAATTTAAATTAAATCCTAATAAACAACATAATCAAACCAAACATGCGAAGAAGATAAGGAAAAATCCCTTTCAGGCAAAACCTAGTGTCCAACATTATAAAGAGTTTGACAAACACAATCGACTTACTGAATACTTATCTCCACTATGTATAGTGCGTAGAGTATTTAAATCATCTACATAATACTGCATAGTCTAGAATCATCCACAAGAAGTGGTCTGCCCTCGGTATCCATCGATTTTCCTTAAGATGCACGATTCTATCTTCTTCAGTAGTAGCGCCTCGACTCTACAAAACGGCATCTACAAGGATTTGATGAAAGTGTATGGAAACTCGGGTTTGAATAAACTCAATAAATCATATATGGGATGTATGATTGGGAAAATAAAACCCTGAATTGGTAAACAAAAATGTTTTTATCAGAACAATGGTGGGAACTTTTGGTTCCGATATAAGAAAAGATTTTCTCCTAATGTTCTCAGTAAAATAAGCTAAGCTAAAAGAAAACATTTTATTAAAAAACACATTTTTCAAGGCGGCGAAGTCGTTTGAATGCAATGGCATCTCGTTTGAACGAAAATGCCAGTTTCATTCAAACGAGTTAAAGTCTCATTTGAATGACAACCCATTCTCATTGGAACAGGATTCTAATGAGCTTCCGACGACATTGGGTCTGACAAGCTGAGGATTGATGTTTAATGGCATTCGAATCTTGTTTTAGCGAAATGCAATCTTTTTTGTAACTAGATCAGAATCTCATTCGAATGAGATTAAAAAAAATCAAAATCCATTTCAACAAAATGCCTCAATTTAAAAAATAGACATGGTAGAGTATGATTTATATGGTAAATAAAAACTACAGTCATATATATCCATTAATGTGTCAGTGACAAATCCAAAGATTTAAAATATGAAAATGATGCTCGGTCACTAACATATCTTCGAATGATCGTGGAGGCACTGCGGATATAATGTTCTGTTTGAAACTCTGATTTGTAATGGAATATGCCAAAAATTCCAAAATGCCTAAGCCATGAACAATATGAAATCATGCTCTTACAAATTGTAACGGCTCGACCCAGATTTATGGTTTATCTGTAGCCAACGCGGTCCAATCCGAGCACTAAGTGTGAAGTGAAATTAAATAACCTAAATAATTTTGCTATTCCAATTTTATTTGTAATGAATGTTTCACTCTCTTAACATGCGATTTCGATTTCAAATCAATTTGCGTGAGGGACCATGGGGATATACTAACGTAATATAAAGGAGAGTACTTACCTATATAATGCTCTCAAAATATGAAATTGCGCCCTACCTTCCATAACAAATGAGGGAGTGAGACGAATACACAGTGGAAAATATACAAATGCGGTACATAATCGAATGACAGAAAGGAGACTTTAACACGTTAGGCCTACATGTATTTGCAACTACCTTATCCACAAATATAAACATACATACACGTATACTTAATGCATGAAACATTTTTACTTCCAAACCATATTTAGCTCGATTAATTCACCCTAATCTTATACAAGACTTCCCTTTCTTATTTTGACATTTATCCCTTTATTTAACACGCACGGTTGAATACTCGAAAGAATTACACTTGGTTTGACCGAAAACCATTTCTTTAACGAAATTACCATTTTCATTTTAACCAACCCACATTAGTGTAATACACGCATTTTTATGATATTAAATAATTATAAGATTAATTATTATTATTAGATTAATTAAATTAAAAAGGTCGAGAAATTTAATTGTTAATTAATCCGAATTTAAAATATTTATTAACTAGTGTGCCAAGGGTTAATACTTATTGATGGAAATCATTGAATATTACTGAAATATATGTAATATGTAATTATGTAATTTTCATAAATTGTCAGAGTGCGAAATACAACAGTTTGGTATTTTAAGTCAGGACGCGCGTGTGAGTCGTGTCGGGACTAATTATATGGAATAAAAAGATAAATTATTTTTGTATAACTCGTATGGAAATTTTGAGTGCACCATTGAGTCCGAAAGGCTCGAGATAGTCAGAAAACTCTACCCGGGCATTTTATTTGGACTCCGGGGTAGTTTTAGGCCTAACCGGCACCCCGTAGGGTATTTTTGTCCTCTGGAATTTTGGAGTAATAATATGGACGAAAATTGGGAAATAAAATATAGATGCACTAAGGTTAGATAGGAGTTATCAGTTCTAAACCTACGAGAGAGAAAAGAGAAAGGCACAGAGAAAGGTAGAAGGGATTATTGGTGTTCTTGGTGCCTAACTCAAGAACACACACCAAAAACTATACCAAAGTGTAGATCGCGAGACGAGGAATGCATCCATACCCATATCAATAGCGGATTAGACCGTCGAAATTAAGGCAAGTGTTTAATTCTTGCAATTTATAGCAACAAGCATGTTCATATTAGTGTAGGTGTATTATATTCACTATTTGATTCACAAGTTTTGATGAAATTGGAGGATTAATGGCATTTATTAAAATCTGGAGATTAAAGTAGGATGAATCCCTCATATAGATAGTTTATAAATCCCAAATTAATGAGTATTGATGATGGACAAAATTGAAATTGATGTTCTTGTATGGAAATTTGATGAACTAGGATTTTGAATTGTTAAATTGGGGGTTTTGGATTTTATAACTGATTTATGTTGAACTAATGGTTCCAAGTTAAGGGAAATCATTTATACATGTTAGAACATTAATTAGGATTGTTGTTTTGGTGTTGGGGTTGAGAAATTTAGAGGTTTTAGGACTGAAATTTTGAGGAAGATGAAGTTTGAATGGTAAAATGTAACATGTCTGGCCAAACTAGAGAAAGACCCCATCTCGTTCGAACCAGGTGGAGTCTCGTTCGAACGAGAAGTCAAAGTCGTTCATTTTCGAACGATAGGTCCCAGAAAAGCCCAGAAATTTCCATTTTTCTCCAGATCATGTTACCGAGTTAATTATGTTAGGAAAAACTCCATTTACTAATATTATCTTAGTGCATAACTATTTGGGAAGTAATCCTAGAATGTTACCTTAAGTATTGAATATGTGAATTAACCTTGGGAAATTTGAGAGTGTGAATAATCGAGTAAATTGGGTAAGTAGTAAAGATAAATATACTATGTGTAGAAATATTAATATGGGTTGGGTGAATACCGAAATCTTGAGAGGCTTCGGGAATGCCTATTATCACATGTTTATCATTATTGTGTGTATAGCATACCTACGCTGCTTGCTATCGGGCGTAGGTTTCACGCAGTGGACAGTCTTATCCTGGGTGACCCAATGGGGGGGATATTTGACTTGTACCCAGAGCATATGAACTTGAATACGCACAATCTGTTACATAGGATAGTTTTGACAGTTGAATGGGAGCGTAGGTATGTGCGTGACCCATTTAGCTGGTGAGTATGCTCGCCTCCAATATTTGTGTTATGAGATTAATGGTTCATGAGAGATGCCGAACCCGTTGTCCTCTATGTAGCGAGCGATGCACCGAGACATGATAGCAGAGTATGCACTGCACCAAGTGGTCCTAACCAAGGGGCACAAGATTAGTAAATATACATATAGGGATGATTTGACTATATATATATATATATATATATATATATTGTTATGTTTGTGAATAATCCTAATATGTGAATTTAGAAAATATGTAAATGTTGGTAAACCAAATTACTTAAGGGGATAAAATATTTACTACTAGAACACAGAATATCCAATGCAGTTAATAGGGGTGAGGTATTAAATAACGTATTGTATGGGCGATACGGGTTTCTTTTACGAGCTATAATTATTAGTATATGTCTATGACCTAGTTGGGAATAATATGGATAACTAGGTTAGGGTAGACGTACGCTAGGTGTGAACATTAGTGGAGGGGTGAGGATCTCCTGTGAGAGTTGGGAACTAATATGCACATAACAATTGCAATAATTCAGTTTTAAATACTTGCTAAGACAAATATTTTTACAAATTGGGCTCTGACCCGTTTCTTGCCATTTCTCTTTTATATATTGTAACACACCGCTTAAAATAATAACGAGTGGCCAGCCCTATACAACAATAAATCAGGAGTTTCAGATGGCTCAGTCTCAACACCAACTGACGGTACTATATAACATAGGACTAACTACCCAATATCATATAAGCGAGATGATAAAATTAAATAAAACACAGAACAAATAACAAACCAACACTATAAAACTACTAATGAAAGAGAAATGCATACAAGTACGATGTTAAATGAAATGCAAGAATAAAAAGAAATAAGTAACTACAACTGAATATACCACCAAGGAATAGACCCGAATAAGCTGTCGGGTCACAGCCAATACAATAACTGAAATGGAATAAATATAACATGTATGTAAATATCCCATGGGTACAAACTCGATATACAACATGAATCCTACCTAGATTTTTAAAGAAGTAGGAAGCGTTTACATTCTACATCCCGCAACAGTCCGCTCCTGTCACGACTCCCAAGACTCTGGATAGAAGGTCATCCAGCATCCATGCGGTAGGACACCTGTAGTAATATATATATATATATATATATATATATATATATATACACATGCAGGAGAGAAAAGTAAACGGGCCAGAGCCCGAGTTGTGAAAATATTTAGCAAGTGTGTTAACCGTGCATAATAAATATCGATGCACTTATTTCATAATTAAAGAGGAATCTCACTCTCGTGAAACCCCAACTCACCTCTCATCTAACTGTGCGCACCTATTCGCGTCTTCAAAATCTTAGTTAAATTACCCCACCTATAAGGACAACCTAACTTACCATAGGCATAACCTATACCCCCAAGACCTGCCTTCCTAGCATACCCAAGAATCCACCCCTTTCTAATCATACTTAATTGTTTTTAAACATATATGCCATACTAGGCTTAATGGATTTCAGTTTATAATGTAATCAATTAAAATTCTTAATACGTTACCCATGTACGTTTGGGTTGAATCATAAGATATAATTTGTAAATAACATGCATACATAATTATTATTGACAAAACTTCTCTCCAATCTCAACATTGCACTACGTTTCGTGCGTGGGGTGTCTCGTAAAGAGAAATCCAAACAAGGAACCACCCCGTTACACTACTCTTTGACAATGTCGATCCTAGAGATGCATTAAGTATACATACAATTCTACTTACTTTAAATTAACATATAACATTAGCTCAAAACTCTCCAATAATATCCTTGGGATGATGTAACTGAAATATTCCTTAAATGCGATACATCAACCCCCAATATTCTAGTACACCATAATCATCCAAGATGTACTCCATGAAAATTCCATATCCTTTCACCGATAGGATATATATATATATATATATATATAGCATTTACTCTAACCATATATATATATATATATATATATACCATCATCCATACCCATGACCAAGTGTACATATCACATCTGATGTACAATGGCTATGCACAATCATATACCCGACTATATATTTCGCCGATAAAACTGCATCATGCTATCATCTTCCCAGTGCCCGGCTCACGTAACAATACTGGGGACCACCATGGTGGGGCTCTACGACACCCATCTCGTGGTAAACTCACACACACGACGTCCCAGGAAGCGGTTATAGATCCTAACCGACAATGAGACGAAACATACCCACCACGTCCCATCCCAAAAATATAAATCACATAATAACACACAAGACGACTATAACCTGGGGAATATCCACACCCTGCTCCTCAAGCCATGATGCTCACCCACTGCGCGAAAACTTCCCAATGATAGCATGAGCGGGGTATGCTTAACCACATAAGTATATATATCGTTCACATGCACAATATACATACATCCATATGATCCCATCATACGATCAAACATTAAACCATCACATAAGGTTTATATATTCACAACATAAATATATCCATATATTCTTATCCATACAGATATATATACATATATTCACATATCAATATATCTATATATAAAAACTATTTCTCGTTCATATGTATAAGATATATAAACTCGGCTATAGGTATACATAATCCTTAATATACAAGCCGTCACCACAAGCTCATTAATTTACCTCGATATGTGAATACAATCCTTCACTTGAAGCATATTCATCCATTTTTCCTATGATGAATAGTCTCCCAAAAATGCACGTATATATATATCCAACACTAAAGTTATCACCCAAAGTTTAGTGTAGGAAATAAATCACTACACATTTCATCTATATCCGAGAGCACATTGATGAATCTAATAATAATTTCGACTACTGGCATACACATAATTAATAGTCTATAAACCTCAAGCTCAATCTCACATTCATCAAATAGTCCCATTACTTAGGGAAAATACCCGTTGTAAATCGCACACCGATAAACAACATCTACCCCAATTAGATTTACACTCTCTACTCTAGTTGGTAATATGATCCCATCGCTCTCGATTTCAACTATGGTTCAATCACTCCTATGAACTCCTCAGTCTTATTTCTCTTGCAATCTATTTCTTAAGTTAAACATTACTGGAGATACGCGACCACTCTCTCTCGTCGGTCCTCAATAACATCCAAACTCACTTATGACCTCAAGCTAGAACTCCCTTCCTCCCTAAGATCCCTCACTACCTCGGAATGTCCATTATTAATATGCACGTAAGCAAAAAGGGACGATCTCCACCATTTATAACCATTTCATGATAACCCAACTCTATCATGATAACATAACCCGACAATCACTTAAGTTCCATTTTTCTTTCATTACCAAAAGAGGCATCCCATCCTCCTGAATCAGTTTAACATAGGCCCGCCAGTCCCTATTCAATCTAGGGCCCTATTCCCTTAATCTAATATCATAACCCTTCATAATAAATCCATTAAGAAAATCCGTAAGAATAAAACTCCAAAAGAAAAGGGAAAGAAAGAACTTCAAATTTTGGGCTAAAAACAGGGGACCGGTCGATCGGTCCCAGACCCCCGGTCGACCGCGGGTCCAAAATTTTTCCTACGAAGAAATGCAGTAGGCTTTTTCCTTAGGGCGCGGTCGACCGGTCCCCTGGGTGTGGTCGACCAGCCACACCAGTTATCTTGGCCGATTTTCCCATTTTTAGCAAACCCTAAATCCTCGAACACCCAAATATCATCACCAAATTTCCAAATCTTTAACCCAATAATATTATTAACTTGTAAACTCATCCTACATCTCATCCCAACAATTTATTTGTCATTAAACCCATATTTAAACATTGATTTCAAGATTAAACCCAAAAATCTAGGTTTTGATATTTATACCCATAAACCATTTCTTTAACCCCTCACATTATGAAATGAAATACACAAATGACATATTTAGCACGATTAAACACTTGCCTCGATTTTGTAAAGGTTTGATCGTCCTCGATGTCACGTTTGGGCCGGAATCTCCAAGATTTTCTTCCTCTCTCTCTTCCTTTCTTCTTCTTTCCTTATTCTTTTCTCTTTTCTTTCTCTTTCTCTCGTTCTCTTAAATGAGAAGGCTTGATCCGTAAGACTTTAAATCCCATAAGACAATAAACCCAATTCTAAATGTTAATACACACTTTAAATGACTCGTTTACTCCAATTCGAGTCAAACTGACTTAAAAAAATAATCCGGAACCGAAATAAAACCCAATGACAATCATTTTGACTATCTCGACCCTTTTGGGATCAATGGTACACTCAAAATCATCATCTGGAATACTTTGAAACATCCTCTATTTTTGGACCTCAATTCCCAAATTTTAAAATTCTCCTAATTAATTAAATTTTATTTTCCTAAAAATTTAATTTCTCAGTCTCAAAAATCATGGAGTGTTACATATATATATATATATATATATATATGTGTGTGTGTGTGTGTGTGTGTGTGTGTGTGTGTGTGTGTGTGTTATACCAGGTGTCCATCCACAGGGTCACCACCAGACTTAGACGCGTGGATCATTCGACGAGCTGCAACTATTGTGGAAGTTATAGGTTATTTATATTAGATGCTTCTATCGTTTCATTCAGTTCTTAGTTCAGACATTTCATTTAGGGCATGTGTCGCCCGTTTCTAGCTTAGTTATTTCAGAGATTGTATTTTCTTATTACCTTTTCTTTTCTTGTTGGATTGAGTATTATGATTCTATTGGTTTAGACTTTGAACTGGAATGTTTATCCAGTCTTATTTATTACATTATTTGATTCATGTTCAGTATTCATTCTTATGGAATGGGATTGGCTTATATCTTAAAGCATGTAATTTATTAATGGATTAATTGGGTATAATTAATTGGGAAAAATGTTTTGACACTTAGCTTAATTATTTATTAGGTGATTAATGATTAAAATTGTTTTTCGACAGTGATGCTCAGAATGAACCAACCGAAAACTTTGATATTAATTTAATAAAGGGCAGATCACCCGGTATTTAATTAGGCGGGGTGTTATAGGTGGTTTCAGAGCATCAAGTTCTAGTGTCCTTTAGGATCTGTACGTCTTAACATATTTTTCGCTTAGAGTTCTTTGATATAGACCCCTATCTTTAGGACTATTGTACTCTTATTTATACGTTTACGTCTTCACCTATTTGAGATTTAATAATAATTATGGACTAATAAGTCCCTTCTCGCTTCAGATGCCTCCGAGAAGAGCCACGAGAAACAGAAATGCCAAGCTAGAGCAGTCAGCATCTAGGCTCAGGGAATGATTAACGCAGCTGACATTACTGCCATTGTTGCTTAGGAGGTAAATGTAGCTTTTGCGGTGGTGTAGCAGGCCGGGAGAGGGTCAGGGATGCTTTCCATAGGGCACATCCCCCAGAGTTCTCGAGCGGTTCTGACATCATCATAGCGAGCCAATGGAAGAAAGATATCCAGAGGCATCTTCGCATGTACGAGTGTACCGACATTCAGAAGCAATTACTGGATTCCTACAAGCTAGTGGAGGCCGCTTTGCAGTGGTGGGAATCCACCACCACCTTGGAGGAAAGGGATAATACGACTATTCAGAGCTTTTTGGTGTGGTTTGACAGCAAATACTTTTCCTCCACAGTGCAGACAAAGATGAGGCGGAGACTATTGAATCTGAACCAAGAGGGTATGACAGTGGCAATATATGAGGAGGAAGTCATGAGGCTACTTACTATGGTTCCAGATGAGGCACCTATGGAAGAGAAGAAAATTCTGATGTTTATGGATGGTTTGACTTGGAGGATTCGTCAGCACCTCATAGGTAATCTGTCGTTAGGTAATGTCACTGATGTACTCAATGCCGCCCTATTACAATTCCAGGACCATCGCTTCCATCAGCATGGGAGAAAATGAGTAGGGGAGTCCAGCTAACATGGCCGGACAAGAGGTAGTAGTGATGGTGGGGCACCATCAGCTCAGGGGCAGACCCGTCAGGGTGATCAGAGTTCCCACCAAGGGGACCCTTCTAAGCGATTTTGATCTGGCTATTCTAGGCAGGGATATGGGGGTTATAGGCAGGGCCAACCCAGTTAGTGTAATAACCCTTACTTTTGAGCAATTATTTTCATTTTAAATTTCCATGTGGGTTAGTTATATAAAATAAAGGAAATTGAGGTAAATATTAATTTAAGTAATTTAAGAGTTAATATTTATGAGTATTGCATATTTACCATTTCACGAATGTAAATAGTGTAATATTATGTTATGTTAAGTCATCGGGCTTTGAAATGATGGTTATGATTTATATTTCATTCGAGTTACTATTAAAATGTTAATATGACATTGGAATAGAAGTTTATGAACAATATCCTGGATGTCAGTTTTAATGGCGTGGTTAGTCCGGGAAGGTCGAGATAGTCAAAATAAGTGTCAGGGTTGTTTTTAGGTTTCAAGGTACTTTTATCTAGTTATGACTTAAATATGATGCTACGAGTCATTTTAAGCATGTAGTAGCATTTAATGTTAGACTTAAGATATTTAGGTATTTAAGTCTTGCAAGAGCATTTATATCTCATTGTGTATTTTCTAAACCTAAAAGTTATAGAGAAGTGAGATCTTGAGAGAAAGAAGAGAAAGAGGAGATTTTGCCCTTTCTAGACCGAAATCGTTGCTACGAAGAAGAATTCGAGACTCCAACAACAAGGCAAGTATTATACTTGTAATACCTTATAATTGTGTTGAATAAATTGTGTGATTAGTTATTGCTCTTAAGATTTGACTTATTTAGGGTTTTGATTGAGTTTGTTGTTGAAACCTCAACCTATATAAGTTAGATATGATTTGAGGTTGTATATTGTTAGGTGATCATATAAAAATGATTTGTTGATAATATTGGTTGATGATAGTTGGTGTAGAGGGAAGAAGAAGAGTTGGAGATTTAGGTTTTGGTAAGAAAAATGGGGGATGGCCGAAGGATCTGGTGTAACCGGTCGACCGCGCCCAAGATGCCGGTCGACCGGGCCTAAAGGTAAAAGACTAGTGGTTGTTTTGCAATGAAAATTCCAATAACACGATCGACCGAGGGTGAGGGGCCGATCGATCGACACTTTGTTTTCAGCCCAAGAATTGGACTTTCTTCCTACTCCTTTTCTTTTGGGTTTAAAGCTTAGGAACCTTCTCTTAGGATGTGTTGAGAAGTAATATGACCTCATATAAGGAGAGTGTTACTCTAGGATAGTACTGGAGTGTCCGGGCTTGTTTCGAGAAATGGTTATAAGTGTATAATGTCTCATTTTGTCTAGTAAATGAGAGTAGTACTAATGTAAGGTCGGGTAGTATGTGTTGAACCTTCGAGGGCTAGTATGATAATAATTATATCTTGTAGCCAAAATTGTATGTACATACGGGTTAGGAATGTAAGGACCATATGTTTAACTTAATATAGTTTATAACTATGGCACCTTTACACATACCTCTCTAAATGCCATCATAGGGGAAGTACGCGTTAGAGGTGAATCCCCAAGCAAATGATGTAGGGAGAGTATAGTCCTCGGGCCATAATACCGGTTGTTACGTTGTATGACTGTATAGTTAGAAGTGAGGTAATTCTGGGTATGGTTATGACTCACTATCGAAGGTATATGGCCGCTTCCCATGCGTTGCTATTTAGGATACCCAGGTGGTCTTAGTTATAGGCCCTGGAAGATGATAGTATTTAGGGGCGCATCCAGTGGGGTGACTCCCTAAAGGATGGTCTTAGAACCATTATTATTATGATTGTAACTGTTCCCATTGAAATGGTATTTCATCCAATTGATTTAAGCAAACTGTGAATCAATTTTAATTGCCTATGGTCCCTAATGATTATTGACTTGTGAATATGTTTCCATTTGATAAACTTGGCATGTGGAATATAGTTAGGTTACTCCTATTCAGTATATGGTAGTTTAACTTAACATGAATTGTACACGTTAGGATGTGCACTTAGAAGAGAGGTGAGGATGATTCCTTAAATGAAGAACGAATCTTACTTTGTTTATGAAGACTTCATAACTGTCATGCATTTATTCACATGTATATCATATCAAATTGGGACCTGACCCGTTTATATTTCTCCTTTTTGTGTGGTTCTTATATATGTTCAGGTTCTCCTCCATATGGACGCCCGATGTGACTTTCCTTCCTAGTGTTAAGGAGCTACGGCATTTTGCGGATGTTGAAGGATTTTTGTAGTAGACGCATCATTTCTTTTGACACTCTAGTTATGATCTGTCTGTATATTTAGGCGTGTTGCCCAAGTTTAGTATTCATATGTACTGTCTTACATGGTCTAATATGTTGTATTTAGTCTGTTAACATGTAGCTTATTCGGTTATGTTTTGTACAAATGTTGTTAAACTATTATGTATAAATATGTCAACCTTTTGTTATAGACTGATTGATGGATATTGCTTTTATCCAATTTGTAAAATTATATATGACATTCGTTTTCAAAAATATTTGGTGGTTATATTGTATTATTATTATTATTATTATGTGACACTAATGCTAAGAACGGACCATTTAAGATTCCTGTTTTTATTGGAGTAGCGGGTTGGCCACGTCTTATTTAAATAAGAGGGGTGCCACAGTTAGCAGGGCCAGTAGCAGGGCCATCAGGGCCAATAGAGGCATCAACAGGGTCAGCAGGGCCAGCAGGGCCGAGGGAAACAGGGGCAGAGGGGAGGTAACTTTAGTGGCACATGTTTCTTTTGTGGCAAGACTGGCCATAGGAAGCAGGATTGCCCCGATAAAGGCAGGTTTCCCCAGCATAGGGAGCCCAGTTGGAGCCCTAGAGACCCATCTTTCCCGTCGCCCTACCAGCACCAGTGCAGGTCCCAGCTTTTCCAGCACCCCCGATTTAGTAGGGACAATTACAATATGGACGTGATTATAACGTCCACCAGGTAACACCCCAGCAGAAACCACCCGCAGTTGAGGGTAAGTTTCCTATCCATGGTACTATGGGGAACATTTTATTTGACACGGGTGCTTTGAACTATTTTATAGCCACTAGCTTTGCATGGGCCACGGGGTTATTAAACATGACAGAGAGTACAGTGACATGAGTCGACTCACCACTGAGAAATGGGTTTTTTATTTTCTTTATATGCCGAGGGGTAGGTATAGAGATTGGGAGTTTGATTTTTCCTGCCAATATGCTAGTCCTAGATATGCACAAGCATGACGCCATTATGGGCATGGATTGGTTTGCTACTTATAGAGGCATGATAGACTATTTCAGTAGGAGTATTATTTTTGCTATTCCGGGCCAGCAGATGTTTTTGGTGGTGATGCCTCGCCCTAAGGGAGGATCGTCCACCCATTTATATTATATAGAGGAGGAGACCTCTAAGGAGATAGTAATTCCTATTGATTCGATTCCTATAGTTCACGAGATTTTCGACGTGTTCTAATATATACCGGGACTACCGCCTAGCTGAGAGATAGAGTTCATTATAGATTTTATGTCGAGCACTCGATCGATAACCCGCGCACTGTACCGTATGGCTCCAGCTGAGATAAGGGATTTATGGGATCAGATTAAGCAGCTGTTAGGATAGGACTTCATTCGTAGGAGTACCTTGCCTTGGGGTGCTCCCGTCCTGTTTGTGAAGAAGAGGGATGGCTCATTAAGGTTGTGTGTGGACTACCGAGAGTTGAACAAAGTCATAATACGAAATAAGTACCCGTTGCCCTGAATCAATAATTTGTTCGACCAATTGAGGGGAAATGCCTTCTTCTCAAAGATAGATTTGAGATCAGGATACCATCAGCTACGGATTAGGGAGCAGGATGTGTCGAGGACTGCTTTCTTGGCGAGATATGGGTCCTATGAGTTCAGAGTCATGCCGTTTGGGATGACAAATGCTCCAACCATATTTATGAACATATTGAACCGAGTGTTCATGGAGTTCTTAGATCAGTTTGTTATTGTCTTCATTGATGACATCCTGATTTACTCATAGACTGAGGAGGAGCATGCCGAGCACTTGAGACGGATTCTTCAGACTGTGAGAGAGCATCAGCTATATGCCAAGTATGAAAAGCGTGGATTCTGGATATGAGAAGTACAGTTTCTGGGATACGTTGTGTTAGATATGGGGATATCAGTGGAACCGAGCAAGGTATCGGCAATGAGGGAGTGGGTACAACCCACAACACCGACTAAGGAGCGTATCTTCTTGGGGTTAGTAGGATATTACAAGCGGTTCATCATAGGGTTCTCGAAGATTGCGGGTCCATTAATAAATTTGACTTGCAAAGGGGTGAAGTTCATTTGGGATGATGCTTGCCAGTTAGATTTCGATGAGCTAAAGGATAAGTTGACTTCATCACCAGTTCTTGCTTTACCCAGGACAGGAGTGGAGTACTTGGTTTACACTGACACCTCTCTACAAGGACTTGGTGGAGTACTTCAGCAAGAGGAACAGGCCATAGCTTATGCCTCCCGCAAGCTTAAGCCTCAAGAGACGAATTACCCCAGCCACGACTTGGATTTAGTAGCAGTCATGTTTGCCCTACGGATTTGGAGACACTACTTGTTGGGGGAGAAATTTATCCTCTTAACAGACCACGTCACTGCAATACTTGTTCACTCAGTGGGAGTTGAACATGCGTCAGCGCAAGTGGTTGGAGTTTATGAAAGAGTACCAGTTTGAGATACAATACCACCCGGGGAAGGCCAACGTAGTTGCTGATGCGTTGAGACGTAGCCCAGTAGGTGAGGTGGCGGAAGTGTGGAAGGCAAAGTGGAAAGAATTGGGACATCAGGAGGCAGTGGCTAGATCCTTTATGTCCATTATGATAGTCACTCTAGAGATTGTTACGAGAGTGATCCAGGCCCAGGCCGCTGATTCATTCTGCTAGGATCAGATTGTACGGCTTCTAGTGGAGGGCGCAGAGTCCTACTCAGTGAGATCATATGGGGGACTACCATTTAATGGGAGATTAATGGTCTCGAAAGGAGAGGATTTACGCCATGCAGTGATGGCATAGTTGTAATACCCCATATTTTATGGCTTTTAAAATTGGGGAGTAATTAAATTTAATTAGAGATATTAAATTAATATTAATCCGGAAAATCATTTAATTACTTACTAGCGTGATGAGAGTTAGTAATTATTTTTGTTATAAGTTACTTTATGGGTAAAGTAAGCGGTGTAATTATGATTAGTAAAATTATCACGAGAATCTAATTTGATAATTTTGGAAATTTATCGGGACGCGCTTGTGTCGTGTCGGGATTAAATTCGAACTATTAAAAGTAAATAAATTATAAGTCACCCATATGGTCATTTTGAGTGCGTCAATGTGTCCGGAAGCGTTGAGATGGTCAAAATAATGTACCCGGGGGTTTAGTTTGGGTCTCGGGGCGTTTTTAGGCCTAATTAACACCCCGGGAGGGCGTTTTGGACATTTTACACTTTTGGGCATGAAAACCCACGAAAATTCTAAGGGTATATCAGATGACAAGAGTCATCTTCTAGGGTTAGAAACACCATAAACCAAAGACAGCTATAGGAGAGCAATATGAGAGGCTTCCCAAGGAGTTCTAGGCCAAGAATTCCACCGTTTACACTGCCGTCGCTGCCAAACAATAGATCGTGTAACGAGGATCTCAACCACACAAATCTCTCCACAAAATCTGAACCAAAAATTTCAGGCAAGTATCTATCTTGCTCTATTTCAGTTAATGCTCCAATAATATTATCCTAGGATTGATTAGGACTAGTTTTTGTGAAAGAAAAACCCATTTTGGAGATTTAAATTCGCATGTTGTATGAGTAATAAATATATTCTGGAAACCCAATTCATATGTAGAGATTGATCCACAAAATTACAGTAAATAAAGAGTATGAAATCTGGTAAAATAATGAAAAGAAACTAAACAAAATAAATATTAGGGTTCTTGATATTTTTGTGGATTGTGCTATTTTAATTCGTTATTCATGGTGAAAATCCGCATGCTTGACGTAGGAAATCACTTATTTGAGGTTATAATACGTGTAGTATAAATTATTTGGGGTTTGGTAGTCAAAGATATCATTTTGGATGATTTTGGAAGAGAAAACCCGTAACTGGAAATTCTGCAGATTTGCCATACCTACTTGATCGATCGATCGACCCTAGAGCATCGATCGATCGATGATTCGATCGATCGAACACCTGCCATCGATCGATCGACCCCTCCTGTATAACTCATATTCCCTTTTTAATAGGTCATTCCAACTTAAATGATTAGACATTCTTGGATATTAATGTTAGAATGTTTGGAATATAAAGAAGACCAGTAGGACTTTAGAAATATATGGAACCGTTGAAGTAAGACGAGATTAACATTTCACGGGGGTGTTTTACATATAAGGGATAATGGGAACATGTGAAAAAGGGTAATACTCGTAAGGAAGTTACATTGTAAAATGAATAAGTACATACTGAAATTACACTTGGGAAGATAGGAATCCACGAGTGTTATGTAGTAAGTTAGAATAATCCCAGAAATTAGAATAAGAGACAAACCGTTATACGTGATAACTAAATAATGAGTAATAAGGATAAATATTATAATTATGGGTCGTGAGAGTGTACCCAAATTTGATATGGTAATAGTAGTATACATATATGACTATGTTATGCATATACTATATACGTGTAAAAATCATGCTCGCGCTACTTGCTATCCCTGAGGTTACCACGCTGGGACAGTCTTATATTGATGGGACCTTTATGGGGGATATTTACTCGTACCTAGAAGATAGGAATCCTTGGTACAGGCTACCGGATCGATAGTCAGACGATCCTAAGAGACGTGAGGGTATGTGCTGACCTCTTAGTGACTTGGAACTATGCTTTGCCTCAATTTGTATGTGTTTTATGTTAATACAGTTCGAGAGTGATTCCGAACTAGTATTTCCCTTAGTACGAGTGATACGGGAACTGGATAGCAGAGTATGCCCGCACCATAAATTTTTATGTGGGGTGCTGTTAGAATATATATATTATATGTGTAATTAATATATATATTTAAATCTGGAATTTGGGAACTACATACTGTGACTATGGCATGCAAGAAAAGAATAATTATTTCAACTTTGGAATAAGTGTTTGAAAAGTACGATATATTACCGAGAAACTTAATTATCATATAAGGCTTATGTGAGAACTTGGCTGTTAAATAAAATTAACCTCTTAAACATTTGAAATTGTCGGTTTGAAACCTTACGAGTAACTTGAGATGGGATAAGTTAAACTGTTGGGAAGATTAGTGCGATAGGTGTGCACAATAGAAGAGAGGTGAGAATTTCTGAAGGGAGTGCCGCACTAATATGTTGGTTGCATTAGCCGGTAAACATTTTAAATACTTGCTAAACTAATTTTAAACTGTTTTACAATCGGGCTCTAACCCGTTTCCTATTTTCTCTTATCTCTTGTATATACGTATATATTACAGGTTCCCACCCACAGGGGCGTCTTGCATAGGATCCTTTGGAAGGAACGCACTGCAACTTAGGTGGGAGTTGTAGGCCTCTTGCTTACACGACCTCATTTTTTATTCCACTTCTAGCACTATTTTATCCAATTGGGCATGTGCCTCCCTTTTTCCATTATTCAGTTGTTTTATCAGAGATTGTGATTCATTTATTTCCAGTATTTATACTTTGGGATTTATTTCTGTCAGGATGTCTTCCTTTAAGTTTTAAAGTTGGAATTAATTAGTTGGATGTTTAATTGTTTGGATTATATGTTCCTGTATAGTTGTTGTGTGATTCTTAAACTATGAATTATGTAAAGTTTTAAATGTTGGTTTTTAAAATAAAATTTGGAAATTGATGTCTAAAAATGGTTTTGACACTTAGCTTAATTATTTAGGGTGTTTAATTGGAAAAGTTATTTTTACGACAGTGATGCTAAGAATGAACCAACCGTTCACCTTTATTATAATTTAATAAAGGACTGATCACCCGATATTAATTTGGTGGGGTGTCATAGGTGGTATCAGAGCATCAGGTTCTAGTGTCCTTTAGGATCTGCACGGCTTACTCATTTCCAGTTTAGCGTATTTGATTTAGAGCCCTAACATTAGGAATGTTGTATTCACCTTTATGCGTTGAAAATTCGTGCTTCTGCGATTTGTCGATGTGAATGTTGAACTTATCCAGATTTAATTTTCAAACTTTTAGATGGCCTGTCAGGACGAACAAGCTAATGCCATTGGGGAAGATAATGAGCAAGAACAACTCACACCTCAGGTGTCTCCAAAAAGGGTACCAATCGCCGAATTTGCGGGCATTGTGGCACAAGCAGTTACCACTGCAGTCTTACACTACCACGAACGCAGCATGCAACTCAGAGGAGGAAAAAGACCTAGAGAGGTTAGTCAAATTCATGTGACTAGAGTTGACAATTGTGCGAAGACACCGAAATTGCGGCAAAAAAACCCTCAAGACCAAGACAGTTCCAGAGATAACAAAATTTATGTAGAGGGCCAAAAGTGTCAGGGCCAACAAGGTTGGGGTCAGAATGAAGTCACAAAGAGGTGTTTTAAATGTTGAATGGACGGTCATAAATGCCAATCTTGTCCGAATCAGACTGGGGAGGAACTACAACCCGACCAGCAAGGAATTTCGGGACTCTACTATAAATGTGTGTAACCGGGTCATAAGTGGAGGGATTGTCCTCAACTTGACATCATTTTTTTGCAAATTTCTTATCAAGGCCAGCAAGACCAAGGAAAAAGCGAGATTAGTCAACAACTTAGTGAAGTGAGACGGTTTCGAGGGAAGTGCTTCCAATGTGGCAGGAATGGACATAGGCATCAGGATTGCCCAGAGAGGAATGGGGCCCACGGCAGAAGGGCGCCAGTAATAAACCACAGAAGCCAGCTCCACCAGCCATTCCAGCAGCCTCAGTTCAATAGAGGCAATTACAGTATGGACGTGTATGTAATGGCCACCAGATGGCAGCACCTCAGGCCCCAACCAAGATACAAGGTACGTTTCTTATGCTGGGTGCTATGGGTTGAGTTTTAATTGGTACCGAGGCACGACACTATTTTATGACTATTCATTTTCCATGAGCCTTAGGGCTATTAGCCACGATGACGAGTAAGGTGCCATGCGTAGACTCACCATTTAGGGGAAACAGTCTTTGATTTTTCTTTATTTGAAGGGGTACATATATAGAAATTGATAACTTCATTTTTAACCGCGATCAATACTGATGTTAGATATGCATGAGTATAAGGTCGTTATTGGCATGCTAGAGTTTCAATAGGAGTATTGTCCCCGCCATTTCGGGGTGGGAAAGGTGTTTGGTGGCAATGCCTCGCCCAGAGAAGGATTTGCCAATACTAATGGAAAGGTAGAAGTATGATTGTTATCATCGAAGGATGAGGCATGTTTCATGTGACACGAGCGAGTCATTATATTTTGTTCATTGCTAGATTAGCATGTGAGATGAGTTTAATGTGTATAACTTCAAACGATATTATTATGTTAATATTTTTCCCTAGTGTAGCAGGATTTTCCTTAGTGCTATCCGTGGAGGATGAGTGAGTATATTAATAGTGTTATATACTTTATTGAGGTTACTCGTTTTAGTGATGTGATATACGAGTGTAATATGGTATTAATTACAACTTTATAGAAATGGTCAGTATGATAGTAGGCAGTTAGTGCAAGGCTATTGAAGTCGTTGCATTAGTGCAGAATGTTTTGTTCTGGCGAGGCCTCACCTGCAAGAGGGTTGGACTCGCACTTATATTATCTATCCTAGAGACTTCAGAAGGTATAGTGGGCTCGAGATATTCGATACCGGTGTGCGTAGGGACTTTATTGTTATGATTCAGTATATATTAGGTTTATTGTTGAGCGAAAAGATTTGACTTATTATCATGTGGAGCGCTCAGGACTTGGTGATGGGTAGAGAACAATGATATATCTACCCTTTAGAGATGTGATAGTTAAGAGTTAGACTCCTATGTTTGGGATCAGGATTTTGAGAGTCCTTATTGTATGTGTAAGAGGTTTGCAAATAGTGATTACCACCAATACTGGATGCTAGTGGATTGGCGAAATGTTCCTTGTGTTGGTGTAATTACGAGAAATGATGAAACTCGTCTGTCAAGAGGCGGAGTAAAGGGGTACATGATATGGACGGAGGGCCTAAAAGATTTCGATAACCGACAATGCTAGGTAGTAGTGTATCGGGGGGTTCCTTGTTTGGATTTCTCTTTGCGAGACATCCCACGCATGAAAATTAGCGTAAGGTTGGAGATAGGGAGATGTCTGGTCAGTAGTCCATGAGTTCAGTACCTCGGTCGTACAAGGAACAGGTAATTAGATATGTAAGATGGAAGTTGAATAATGATTTAAGGCCAGTAAAGTTGGTTGTGTGGTAAGAATGCATTGAAAGTTTTGTTTTATTGCCATGCGTTGAGGGGTGAACGATGATAGGAGGATTTAAAAATTTTGATTTCTAGGGTGATTGAGAGTACCCAAGTTTTGTAAATGCATTCAGAACATAAGGGAAATAAGGAGTTTAGATGATTTTTAGTGTGGATTATCTAGGAAGAATTTTAATACAAGAGACGAGACTTGTATTTGTTTGGAGGTATAGATCATTAGTGATTTATTTTAATTATTGTATTTATTCGAGAGAATTGTTGTACTTATATTAAGAGATTTGAGATTTGTAGTCCCCCTTTTATTGATTGTGGGATTTAGATGATCTATACCTTGTATTTTATGGGATTTAGGTAATTTTAGCGATGAGTAGAGCTCCGTTCGCTCTCCCCGGGCGGTCGGGGTGTTACAAAGGTGGGCATCCTGGTTAGCTAATGTTAAAATCGTCCGAGTGGAAGGGACGTGGGAATGTACGTGAGGAATATATGTTTGTGGGACTAGTATAACGAGGCGGAAGTAGTAGAGAGAATTAAACGTCGCATGAAGAACGATAATCTTTATATATACACACATACGGGTGTGATTAGAGTAGCTCACCCAAATTTGGTTGGAAGGTTGTGGAAAGCCATTTAAAAGGGGTATTCCTTGAGAAGGGTAGAATTTAATCATTATGGAGAAAGCTCAGAGAGGAGTTGTAATTAGTCAAATGTGAAAGCGACTTACGCATACAAAGAGTGATGATGTTAGTATGGTCTAAAAGGTCCAGAAGTGCACTTCGTGGAGAAAAGTGCGCGGGTCAAAACTTTTAGTACACGCTAAGGAAAGAAGGGAGTATTAAGTGTCACCTAATGTGAGACATTTCTAGGAAAACACGATGTTTAGCAGGACATAGTGAGTAGTCTCTGCATGAACCACTCATAGATAGAGATCGGTTGAAATAAGAAGACAAATCATATAATTGTGTGGTTATCGACAATTCCTATAATGGGAGAGGGCGGTAGAGTCGGTAAAAATTTCTCGGATGGGTTACCATCTTCAAGACAAGATAAAGGTTTCATTCGAACGTGTGAAACAAATCGCCCAGGAAGGAAGTGATTTACATTCCTTTGGGGTATTAACTACTGTGCCCCAGTTTTCCTTTGAAAGGAAGGGATCGCGCCGGTACGTGGCCCTACACGGTATTATTTTCTGAATCGGGATGAGATTTCTGAATCCCACCTTGAATATGGGATTTTAGGAAAACAATGGAGATAACGTTTCGTTATGAGTGGGAGGTATCACCCATAGTCGAGGAGCACGCGCACGGTGATTAACGATTAGTGGGGCCGCGCAAAGGTAATTTTGGAATCTTGGTGATCATTTCATTTCCACAACGGATATAACTAGCACGTGAAGTATAATATGGTAGAGTTCCGTGGAAGCACTCGTACCTATTTGTAGTGAACGAGATCCTTATTGAAGTTTTGGTGTGGAAAAACCTTAACTATTATCCCTCTGCGTATGTTCAGAGGTGAGCAGATAATCAGAGTTTTGGATCGGTCGAGAATAATCCGATGACTATGGTGGAATTCCACGATTGTTTTAGGCGAACAAGAGTGGTCAGATGTTAGTGTGGTTTCTCCCAAAACGGGAGTTTTGTGTTTAGATAAATCCGAGAAGTTGTCATGTGGTGAGGTGCGGCCTCCCAATGATATTAAAATAATGGGAATTAATAGTGTATATGCGGGTCTTATGCGAATGTTGTCGGATAGGAGCACAATGTGAAGTATCTTTAATGAAGAGTGTTAAACCAGCTTGCTGTGAGGCGGGGGCTATAGTGACTGAGCGCCTTACTATGTGGATAGGTTGCGTACTGTTCAGGTATCTAAAATGTGTTTTACCAGGTAGGCCTTATTTTCTGAATTTCGGGACGAAATTCCGTTATTGGGGGGAAGTATGTAATATCCCATATTTTTATGGCTTTTAAAATTGGGGAGTTATTAAATTTAATTAGAGATATTAAATTAATATTAATCCGAAAAATCATTTAAATACTTACTAGCGTGATGAGAGTTAGTAATTATTTTTGTTATAAGTTAATTTATGGGTAAAGTAAGTGGTGTAATTATGATTAGTAAAATTATCACGAGAATCTAATTTGATAATTTTGGAAATTTATCGGGACGCGCTTGTGTCGTGTCGGGATTAAATTAGAACTATTGAAAGTAAATAAAGTATAAGTCACCCATATGGTCATTTTGAGTGCGTCAATGTGTCCGAAAGGGTCGAGATAGTCAAAATAATGTACTCGGGGGTTTAGTTTGGGTCTCGGGGGGTTTTTAGGCCTAATTACACCCCGGGAGGGCGTTCTGGACATTTTACATTTTTGCGCATGAAAACCCACGAAAATTCTAAGGGTATACCAGATGACAAGAGTCATCTTCTAGGATTAGAAACATCATAAACCAAAGACGTCTATAGGAGAGGAAGAGGAGAGGCTTCCCAAGGAGTTCTAGGCCAAGAACTCCACCGTTTACACTCCCGTCGCCGCCAAACGATAGATCGTGCAACGAGGATCACAACCACACAAATCTCTCCACAAAATCTGAAACAAAAATTCTCAGGCAAGTATCTATCTTGCTCTATTTCGGTTAATGCTCCAATAATATTAGCCTAGGATTGATTAGGACTAGTTTTTGTGAAAGAAAAACCCATTTTGGAGATTTAAATTCGTATGTTGTATGAGTAATGGATATATTCTGGAAACCCAATTCATATGTAGAGATTGAACCACAAAATTACAGTAAACAAAGAGTATGAAATCTGGTAAAATAATGGGAAGAAACTAAACAAAAGAAATATTAGGGTTCTTGATATTTTTGTGGATTGTGCTCTTTTAATTCGTTATTCATGGTGAAAATCAGCATGCTTGACGTAGGAAATCACTTATTTGAGGTTATAATATGTGTAGTATAAATTATTTGGAGTTTGGTAGTCAAAGATATCATTTTGGAGGATTTTGGAAGAGAAAACCCGTAACTGGAAATTCTGCAGATTTGCCATACCTGCTTGATCGATCGATCGACCCTAGAGCATCGATCGATCGATGATTCGATCGGTCGAACACCTGCCATCGATCGATCGACCCCTCCTGTATAACTCATATTCCCTTTTTAATAGGTCATTCCAACTTAAATGATTAGACATTCTTGGATATTAATGTTAGAACGTTTGGAATATAAAGAAGACCAGTAGGACTTTAGAAATATATGGAACCGTTGAAGTAAGACGAGATTAACATTTCACGGGGGTGTTTTACATATAAGGGACAATGGGAACATGTGAAAAAGGGTAATAATCGTAAGGAAGTTACGTTGTAAAATGAATAAGTACCTACTGAAATTACACTTGGGAAGATAGGAATCCACGAGTGTTATGTAGTAAGTTAGAATAATCCCAGAAATTAGAATAAGAGACAAACCGTTATACGTGATAACTAAATAATGAGTAATAAGGATAAATATTATAATTATGGGTCGTGAGAGTGTACCTAAATTTGATATGGTAATAGTAGTATACATATATGACTATGTTATGCATATACTATATACGTGTAAAAATCATGCCCGCGTTTCTTGCTATCCCTGAGGTTACCGCGCTGGGACAGTCTTATCTCGATGGGTCCTTTATGGGGGATATTAACTCATACCCTAGAAGATAGGAATCCTTGGTATAGGCTATCGGATCGATAGTCAGACGGTCCTAAGAGACGTGAGGGTATGTGCTGACCTCTTAGTGACTTGGAACTATGCTTCGCCTCAATTTGTATGTGTTTTATGTTAATACAGTTCGAGAGTGATTTCGAACTAGTATTTCCCTTAGTACGAGTGATACGGGGACTGGATAACAGAGTATGCCAGCACCATAAATTTTTATGTGGGGTGCTGTTAGAATATATATATTATATGTGTATTTAATATATATATTTAAATCTGGAATTTGGGAACTACCTACTGTGACTATGGTATTTAAGAAAAGAATAATTATTTCAACTCTGGAATAAGTGTTTGAAAAGTACGATATATTACTATTATCTTATAAGGCTTATGTGACAACTTTGCTGTTAAATAAAATTAACCTTTTAAACATTTGAAATTGTTGGTTTGAAACCTTACGAGTAACTTAAGATGGGATAAATTAAACTGTTGGGAAGATTAGTGAGATAGGTGTGCACATTAGAAGAGATGTGAGAATTTCTGAAGGGAGTGCCGCACTAATATGTTGGTTGCATTAGCCGATAAGGATTTTAAACACTTGCTAAACTAATTTTAAACTGTTTTACAATCGGGCTCTGACCCGTTTCCTATTTTCTCTTCTCTCTTGTATATATTTATATATTACAGGTACCCATAGGATCCTTTGGAAGGAACGGGATGTAGCTTAGGTGGGAGTTGCAGGCCTCTTGCTTAGACGACCTCATTATTTATTCCACTTCTAGCGCTATTTTATCCAGTTGGGCATGTGTCGCCCTTTTCCATTATTCAGTTGTTTTATCAGAGATTGTGATTCATTTATTTCCAGTATTTATACTTTGGGATTTATTTCTATCAGGACGTCTTCCTTTAAGTTTTAAAGTTAGAATTAATTAGTTGGATGTGTAATTGTGTAGATTATATGTTCCAGTATAGTTGTTGTGTGATTCTTAAACTATGAATTACGTAAAGTTTTAAATGTTGGTTTTTAAAATAAAATTTGGAAATTGATGTCTAAAAATGGTTTGACACTTAGCTTAATTATTTATGGTGTTTAATTAGAAAAGTTATTTTTACGATAGTGATGCTAAGAATGAACCAACCGTTCACCTTGATTATAATTTAATAAAGGACTGATCACCCGGTATTTAATTAGGTTGGGTGTCACAATAGTCTCATAGATCCAGATTTGCGGTACATCCCGGAGGGGATAAAATGAAAGGATATGAGGGGACAGTACTGGTGGATTGGGATGAAGAAGGACATTGTGGAGTTCATGTCCGAGTGTGCCACCTATCAGGTGGTAAAGGTGGACCACCAGAGGCCGCCAGGGTCACTTCAGCCGCTGGAGATACCCACGTGGAAATGGGAGAGCATTTCCAGGGATTTCATCTCTGTGATGCCTACTTCACAGCGGGGCCACGATTCTATAAGGGTGGTGGTGGATTGGTTGACCAAGGTAGCTCATTTTCTGCCGGTACGAACGGATTACACTACGGGACAGTATGACCGGATAAGTATTACCGAGATAATAATGTTGTATGGGGTGCCCTTGAACATTGTGTCTGACAGAGACAAAACTTTTGTATCACACTTCTGGGAAAGCTTTCAGGAGGCTATGTGTACTGAACTGTGCTTGAGTACTGCTTATCACCCACAGATAGATGGGCAGACTGAGCATACTAATCAGATGCTACAGGACATGTTATGCATGTGTGTCCTTGACTTTGGAGGGGGTTGGGAGTCGTATCTTCCACTGGTGAAGTTCGCTTATAATAACTCCTATCAGTTTATGATTGGCATGGCCCCATTCGAGGCATTGTATGGAAGGCCTTGTCGTTCTTCTACTTGTTGGCTAGAGGTGGGGGACAATAAGCTACTTGGGTTAAAGGTAATTTAGGAAACGTCAGTAGCAGGGTTAAGATGATCAGGAACCATATTCGAGTAGCCCAGGGCAGGCAGAAAAGCTACGTCGATGAAAAGAGGTTCTCCAAGGAGTTCAACATGGGGGATCAAGTTTTACTGTGAGTGCCTACTATGAAAGGGGTGATGAGGTTGGAGAAAAAAGGGAAATTGGCTTCGAGATCTGTAGGACCATTTCCCATTATCGAGAGGATCGGACCGGTGGCATACAGACTCGGGTTGCCGGAGCACTTGCACCATATTCACGATGTGTTCCACATCTCATCATTGAGGCGGTTTCTTAGGGATGAGTTGGACCACACCCATATTACGAATGAGGAGATTGATTTATAACCCGACTGCTCATATGAGGAGAGTCCTGTGGCTATCCTAGACCGTAGCGAGAGTAAATTGAGGTCAAAGGTTGTTCCACTGGTTAGGGTTCAGTGGGAGCATCATAACGTATAAGAGTTACGTGGGAGCGAGAGGAGGATATGAACGAGAAAATCCAGACTTATTCCTACAAGGTATTGTTTACTTTTTGAATTTCGGGGATAAATCTCGTTATGAGGGGGGAAGTACGTAATACCCCGCATTTTATGATATTAAATAATTATGGGATTAATTATTATTATTGGATTAATTAAATTAAAAAGGTCGGGAAATTTAATTGTTAATTAATTCGAATTTAAAATAATTATTAACTAGCGTGCCAAGGGTTAGTACTTATTGATGAAAATCATTGATTATTACTGAAAGTATATATAATATGGAATTATATAATTTTTATAAATTATCGGAGTGAGAAATACGACAGTTTGGTATTTTAAGTCAGGACGTGCGTGTGAGTCGTGTCGGGACTAATTGTTTGGAATAAAAAGATAAATTATTTTTATATAACTCGTATGGAAATTTCGAGGGTGCGATTGAGTCCGGAAGGATTGAGATAATCAGAAAACTCTACTCGAGCATTTTATTTGGACTCCGGGGTAGTTTTAGGCCTAACCGGCACCCCGTAGGGGTATTTTTGTCCTTTGGAATTTTGGAGTAATAATATGGAAGAAAATTGGGAAATAAAAGATAGATGCACTAAGGTTAGATAGGAGTTATCAGTTTTAAACCTACGAGAGAAAAGAGAAAGGCACAGAGAAAGGTAGAAGGGACTATTGGTGTTCTTGGTGCATAACTCAAGAACACACACCAAAAACTATACCAAAGTGTAGATCGCGAGACGAGGAACGCATCCATACCCATATCAACAGCGGATCAAACCGTCGAAATTAAGGCAAGTGTTTAATTCTTGCAATTTATAGCAACAAGCATGTTCATATTAGTGTAGGTGTATTATATTCACTATTTGATTCATAAGTTTTGATGAAATTGGAGGATTAATGGCATTTATTAAAATCTGGAGATTAAATTAGGATGAATCCCTCATATAGATAGTTTATAAATCCCAAATTAATGAGTATTGATGATGGACAAAATTGAAATTGATGTTCTTGTATGGAAATTTGATGAACTAGGATTTTGAATTGTTAAATTGGGGGTTTTGGATTTTATAACTGATTTATGTTGAATTAATGGTTCCAAGTTAAGGGAAATCATTTATACATGTTAGAACATTAATTAGGATTGTTGTTTTGGTGTTGGGGTTCAGAAATTTAGAGGTTTTAGGACTGAAATTTTGAGGAAGACGAAGTTTGAATGGTAAAATGTAACAGGTCTGGCCAAACTAGAGAAAGACCCCATCTCGTTCGAACCAGGTGGAGTCTCGTTCGAACGAGAAGTCAAAGTCGTTCATTTTCGAACGACAGGTCCCAGAAAAGCCCAGAAATTTCCATTTTTCTCCAGATCATGTTACCGAGTTAATTATGTTAGGAAAAATTCCATTTACTAATATTAGCTTAGTGCATAACTATTTGGGAAGTAATCCTAGAATGTTACCTTAAGTATTGAATATGTGAATTAACCTTGGGAAATTTGAGAGTGTGAATAATCGAGTAAATTGCGTAAGTAGTAAAGATAAATATACTATGTGTAGAAATATTAATATGGGTTGGGTGAATACCGAAATCTTGAGAGGCTTCGGGAATGCCTATTATCACATGTTTGTCATTATTGTGTGTATAACATACCTACGCTGCTTGCTATCGGGCGTAGGTTTCACGCAGTGGACAGTCTTATCCTGGGTGACCCAATGGGGGGGATATTTGACTTGTACCCAAAGCATATGAACTTGAATACGCACAATCTGTTACATAGGATAGTTTTGACAGTTGAATGGATTCATAAGTTTTGATAAAATTGGAGGATTAATGGCATTTATTAAATTCTGGAGATTAAAGTTCATATAGATGGTTTAGAATTACCAAATTGATGAGTATTGTTGATGGACGAAATTGAAATTGATGTTCTTGTATGGAAATTTGATGAACTAGGGTTTTGAATTGTTAAATTGGGGATTTTTGATTTTATAACTGATTTATGTTGAATTAAGGGTTCAAAGTTAAGGGACATCATTTATACATGTTAGAACATTAATTAGGACTGCTGTTTCGGGGTTAGGGTTGAGAAATTTAGAGGTTTTAGGACTGAAATTTTTAGGAAGACGAAGTGTGAACAATAAAACGTAACAGGTCTGGACAAACCAGAGAAAGACCCCATCTCGTTCGAACGAGATGGAGTCTCGTTCGAATGAGAAGTCAGAGTCGTTCAAACGACGTCGTTGGAACGAGTGGTCCCAGAAAATCCCAGAAATTTCCATTTTTTCCCCAGATCATGTTAACGAGTTAATTATGTTAGGCAAACTGCCATTTACAATTATTAGCTTAGTGCAGAATTATTTGGGAAGTAATCCTAGAATGTTACCTTAAGTATTGAATAAGTGAATTAACCTTGGGAAATTCGAGAGTGTGAATAATCGAGTAAATTGCGTAGGTAGTAAAGAGAAATATACTACGTGTAGAAATATAAAGATGGGTTGGGTGAATACCTAAATCTTGTGAGGCTTCAGGAATGCCTATTATCATATGTTTATCATTATTGTGTGTATAGCATACCTACACTGCTTGCTATCGGGCGGAGGTTTCGCGCAGTGGACAGTCTTATCCTAGGTGACCCAATGGGGGGATATTTGACTTATTCATAGAGCCTATGAACTTGGATACGTGCTATCTATTACGTAGGATAGTTTTGATGGTTTTATGGGAGCGTAGGTATGTGCATGACCCATTTAGCTGGTGAGTATGCCTGCCTCCAATATTTGTGATATGAGATTTATGGTTCATGAGAGACGCCGAACCATTTGTCCCCTATGCAGCGAGCGATGCACTAGGAGACGATAGCAGAGTATGCATTACGCCAACTGGTCCTAACCAAGGGGCGCAGGATTAGTATATATATGTATAGGGATGATTTGACTATATATATATATATATATATATAGTTATGTTTGTGAATAATCCTAATGAGTGAAATTAGCAAATATGTAAATGTTGGTAAACAAAATACCTTAAGGGGATAAAGTATTTACTAATAGAACGTAGAATATCCAATGCAGTTAATGGGAGTGAGGTATTAAATAATGTATTGTATGTGCGATACGGGTTTCTCTTACGAGCTATAATTAGCAGTATATGTCTATGACCTAGTTGGGAATAATATGGATAACTAGGTTAGGGTAGACGTATGCTAGGTGTGCACATTAGTGGAGGGGTGAGGATCTCATGTGAGAGTTGGGAACTAATATGCACATAATAATTGCAATAATACAGTTTTAAATACTTGCTAAAACAAATATTTTTACAAATCGGGCTCTGACCCATTTCTTGTTAAAACAAATATTTTTACCATGTGTCCAGCCACATGGTAACCACCAGACTTAGACACGTGTATCATTCAACGAGTTGCAGCTATTGTGAAAGTTGTAGGTTATTGATATTAGACGCTTATATCTATTCATTCAATTCTTAGTTCAAACATTTCAGTTAGGGCATGTGTCGCCCGTTTCCAACTTAGTTATTTCATAGATTTTATTTTCTTATTAGCTTTTCTTTTCCTGCTGGATTGAGTATTATGATTCTAATGGTTCAGACTTTGAACTGGAATGTTTTATCCACTCTCATTTATTTCAGTATTTGATTCATGTTAAGTATTTATTCCTGTGGAATGATATTGGCTTATATCTTAAAGCATGGAATTTATTAATGGATTAATTGGGTATAATTAATTGGGAAAAATGTTTTGACACTTAATTTAATTATTTATTAGGTGATTAATGATTAAAATTGTTTTTCGACGGTGATGCTAAGAATGAACCAAGTGGACACTTTGATATTAATTTAATAAAGGACTCATCACCCCGTATTTAATTGGGCGGGGTGTCACAATTAGTGTTTTCATTGAAAATCACTCTTTCAACATATGCAAACACCGTGTTAGAAAATAGTTATTTAGGCTTTGAAAATCTTTCACAATAAACCCTTGTGTTAATTGTGGGTTGAAACACGTAGGTTGCATAACCACCCATTTATTAACTTACTTTACCTTTTTCTTTACCTTATGGAGATCAATCAATTTCACATGTACTTGTCAATTTAATCTTTACCATAACATTCATTAATTCATTCAATTTAGGTTTTCTGAACATGTTTTCACCACGCAACTCATTTCTTGACATGTTCCTTATTCTTTTTTCTTTATCTAGAAATGCTCCAATAGTTGCGTACTTTAACAGGCTCCACACCGCCAACGATGCCACCATACGCTATGGTCAGTGTTTTGAGTCTTTCACCCCAGGGCTCCGGGCCTTCTTTAATTTTCTCGGTGTCATCCGAATTCCTTTTTATTGTGTTTTAACATTTTGGAAATGTCTACACTATTCCACTTTTTCTTTTACCTGGCTAAAGCAAAAACTCAGGATTTCTCCCCAACTTGTGTTATACTTTAAAAATCATCATTTTATGTCCTTTAAAATTAAATATTGTTTTTATTTCAAATATCATGTTCATTAGAACTATCATGTGTAACACCATTTTCGATATTTTTATTTCATAAAAATTCTCCATTTTATGTAAAATTACCATTTTACCCTTTGTTTCAAAATGTTATTGCATCAACGAGTTTTAATTTTCCAAACTACATTAAGTTACCAACACTAACTTCTTACGTTTCTTAACACCTTAACACCTTTTTAACTTTTTTGGGTTATATGGTTTTAAATTATAAATATGTTTATTTCAACACTTTTATTTCCAAGAATTATTAATCATATAAGACTACCTTATAAGAAAAGAACCATATTCTTTTATTAACACGTCTAGTCTTACAACCTTACACTTATCACCTATAATTCTATTTTCACACACTTTTAAGACAATAATTACTACTTTTCTTATTTCGTGTTTAAACCCAACAAAACCTTCTTTAAACTTCTTTATATATCCATTATCAAAATACTACAAGTTTATATGGATGAGAAGATGGATTTTAATCCTAAAATCCTATCAAATGAGTTAAACATACATTTCATTCTTAAAATTCTCAATACTCACAAAATTATGCTTTTCAAGACATAAAGACATTTTTAATTTCTTCAAACTCAACAAATATCCATTTTCATGAAATCTCCATTTTTGCAAGAAACTTTGGAACTTTATTTCACAAACACTATAGAAAATTCAACATCATTTTTCAAACATTTTATTTCATAAAATGTTTAACATCAAATTTCTAGAAAATACACCATTTTCATAAAATACCAATTTTATTATTTCAAAACTTGGAAATATTTACTCATCCTTTATTTCCAATATGCTAATATATTTCCAACAATTTTATTCCATAAAAATGATTAATATTAATCAATTAGAAAGTATCATTTATTAATGTGAATTCTACTTATGTAATCTAAAATCAAAACTACTAGTAATGGAAATAGAGTCTTAAACACTAAGGATAGATTTTACCACCTCAAAGGCTTTAAATGGTGGTAGAGAAGTTGGTGTAGGAGGAGCAAACCCCACCTCCAAAGGTGTCCTCAAGGGGTTACCAAAATGCATCCTCCACGTGTGCTCCATTTAAGCTTCCAAGCAAAGCCCCCACAAAACTAGCTTCAAACTCCTTGTAAGCTTCCTTCTTCATCTACAAGAATCCCCAACAATGCCCCACAAATTCATAGCTCCATTAAACAATGGTAGAAATGGGTTTTGTAGGCTTTAATATAGTGGAATACTATAAGAATGTGGTGGTTTATGGTGGTAAAATGGTGATGGGACGGTGGAGAGAAGCCTACAATAGTGGAAGACTAATCCACCCTCTCTCTCCCTCTTTCATCTTTTTCTCTCTTCAAAATTCTTCAAAAATGAGGCAAACAATGTAACACCCCATACTTTTGAAGAATATGGAAATGAATTAAATTGGTGATTTAGGAATTTATTTTATTCGAAGAAATTATTTAATTCGGTGATTTAGATTTAATTAATTCTGTTTAATTCAATTTCACGCGTTTTGTATTTTGAGGTCAAAATAAGATGATTATATAAATTGACTCGGATGGTAATTTAGAGGTCATATTTGATTCCAAAACAGTCTAAATAGTATACTCGGGTATATAATTTGGGTCCTGGGGTCATTTTTGACCAACCCGATACCATTTAAGGGTGTTTCGATCATTTGGGAGTTTGTGGTTTGGATAAATACAAAAATTAAAAGAGTAGAGCTAGAGGTTAGGGTTAATTCAAATTAGAGAAGAAAGAGTCCATTAGAGAGGAGGAAGAGAGGATTCTTGGAGCTTTCAACACCAATTCTCACCACTAATGTGCTGAAATCATAATTAGAGAAAGGAGAGATCAACTCTATAATCATATCAACGAAATCAGGCCTGCAAGTATAAGGCAAGTGTTTATGTTGCATGATTTTGAAGAAGTTATAATACCCATGTAGTGTAGGGTTTTCAATTTCATGATTTCAATTATGTTTTTGGGATTTAGATGAAAAGAACTCATGATTTTGTTTAGGATTGCATGTAGAATGAATCCTTATGGGAATATAAAATGTAATTAGAATATATTTGATGATTAATATGAAATCTTGATGGGTTCTTGGTTCAAGAATGTATATTTAATTGATTAACACAAGATGTCAATCTGCCATAATTTTTTACGTCACATTAGACGTGTGACATTTTAATTGTGCTTAGAACTAGATCGCAATCCAGAGATTTCTGGAAAGGTATATCTATTATCTTTCTGATAAGATTTGAATCAGGTCAATCAGAGTTCTATAGAGGGAGTAATCCATGATTTACTATAGTGTGTTTGATATGCCAGCATGGTAATCTGCCATAATTTTTTCTGTCACTTTAAACGTGTGCCATTTTAATCGTACTTAGAATTAGAGTGAAATCCATAGATGGATGGAAATTTATATGTCTTATCTTTACAACGAGATTTGAATGAGGTCAATTGAAATTCGATAGAGGGAGAAATTGAAATTTTACTACGGGGTGTTTAATCTGCTAGAAATTTTTTAACCCGATTTGGTTACCCATAATTGTCCAATTTTCCTTGTTTAACCCCTAAACTTGTGTAAAATTCTTGGGGGACTTTTGGTATTCCTTTAAATTATAGTGAGGGGTATAATGATCATTAGTAGTCCATTGGTAAGGTAGGTTCTTAGTCATAAGGGAGAATAATTAAGGCTAAGGATAATCGGGCATAATATGTAATGCAAGTATATTAGGGAGAATGCGAACGAATCATGAAGAGATGAGTGAACCTATGATTCTGATCAATAGTGTAGGATTATATTAGCTACTGATATTTAATCAAGGGTTAACTAGGGCCCTTCGGTTATAGATTAATCCTCGAGAAAATGAGATAGAGAGTCATAATCGTATACTGATTTGTACGGTGAGTATTAGAGTAATTTATACTACGTACGAAGTTATGATATTTAGGTTGTGTGTATACCTACCGATTATCTATAGGTGGGGTTAATACCTATTTCATACTTGATTTTATTATGGTCGAGGTAATATTTCGAACCAATATATGAAATTAATATCGGGGTCGAGGTAACATTCCGAACCAATATATGAAATGAATATTGGGGTCGAGGTAACATTCCGAAGAAATATATGAAATGAAGATTGGGGTCGAGGTAACATTCCAAACCAATATATGAAATAAATATTGGGGTCGAGGTGACATTCCGAACCAATAGTCCTTAATGTGTGATATGGGGACATGATAGTAAAGTATGAACGTATAGTATATATTATGTGTGAAATATATACCGTATGAATAATCTTACTTATGTGTGATAGTAAAGGGGGACTAGATAGTTTATATCTAATTAATGTTTAATCTTACTTATGTTTGATAGTAATGGGGACTAGATAGTGTATATGTAATTAATATGTAATCCTACTTATGTGTGATAGTAAGGGGGACTAGATAGTGTATATCTAATTAATGTGAAATCTTACTTATGTCTGATAGTAAGGGGGACTAGATAATGTATATCTAATTAATGAATAATCTTACTTATGTGTGATAGTAAGGGGGACTAGATAGTGTATATTAATTAGTTTGTAATCTTACTTATGTGTGATAGTAAGGGGGACTACATAGTGTATATCTAATTAATGTGAAATCTTACTTATGTGTGATAGTTAGGGGGACTAAATAGTGTATATATAATTAATGTGTAATCTTGCTTATGTGTGATAGTATGGGGGACTATATAATGTATATCTAAACAATGTTTGATCTACTAATGTGAAAATAGAAGGAGAGATAGATAGCATATCTTATATGAAATCTAAGTAGGAAAACTTAATTAAAAGATGAATGATAACATATGTGAAATGTTAATTTGGAATTAATAATAACATAAGGGAGATGTTAATTAATAACTAAATTGATAGCGTACTTCATGGGAGGTGCAGGTTAGTTAAAGGAGAACCTAACTAAGGACTTAATGATAATTAAGGGTATACTGTAACGTACTGTATGGCCGGTACAGGTGAGCGAGATTGGTTAGTAGTTAGTTAGATACTAGAGACCTAGTTAGTTTGGGTGGCATGCCTAGGCGGGCTTAGTAGCAAACGTTAGGTGTGCACTATAGATGAGAGGCGAGGAAATCAAGGGAGTGTTCGCAACCTAACATGTGTATCTAATAATTGTTCATTTAAACTGCAATTTAAATGCTTACTAAATGTTTTCAAATGATTTTTACTTGGGCTCTTACCTGTACCTGCAAAACTTTTTCGAAAACCTTTTAGGTGTCCAGCCATAAGTACGCCATGTATGTGATCTATTCCAGGGATGCGTAGCTACCACACTTTTGGATGCTTGCAAGATTTAGACTTAGTCGCTTAAGTTACTTTATCCCTAGTGTAAGGTGCATTTCAATATTTGTTTTGGGCACGTATCCCTTAGTTATTTCTTTTATGTCAGTCAAAGTTTATATTCAAATTTTTATTCATGTTGGACCATTATATTAGATCTGGGAACCGATGGTTTATTCAGTATTATTTTATTTCAACTATTTATCTGATGATTATTCAGATTATTTATTATTGTATGGAATGCCAATTAATGTAATGATTTCCGATCGTTGTTGTTGTTTAAATAAAAAGATAAAATTTGGCACCGACTTTTTGAATATTAGGTGGTTAGTAAATGTTTAAAAAAATGTTTTAAATAGTGATGCTAAGAATGAACCAAATGGGAATCTTGTTTTAATTTAATAAAGGTCTGATCAACCGGTATTTAATTAGGCGGTGTGTCACAAACAAATCCTTATAAAAACACTCCAAAGCCTAAAATTCTCATCTTTCCCAATCTGGACTCAGTAGAGCTCGACAACTCATCAATTCTAGGGTCAAGGCTGTAAGAGCGCACAAGGGAACTCTGATACACATGATTTTGAAATGCATCGTTCGAATGACATTGAGCCTCGTTCGTGCAACAAGGGCATCTTATTTGATCAATGGCTTCTAACGACCTTCAAATGACCCTTAAAAGTTTCAAATGGGGTCTCGTTCAAATCTTGTTTGATCCCTTCCTTCGAACGGCCCTAACATCTAGTTCGAAGGACATAATTCTTCGTTCGAACGACCCTTTCTTATTCTTTTCTCCATATTCCAATATTTACCCACAAATTTCCAACAATTATCATCAACCTCACTTCATCACAATTTATACAAAATTTAAATGAAATATTGGGGGGGGGGGGGGGGGGGGGAGTATAACAAACTTCCCTCCTTGGGGAATTTTGTCCTCGAAAATCTCGACTTCTCAATCCTTAAACTTACAGGGTTCACCAAATTCTACTCTAAACTATAGAAACCCTCTAAGACAAAATCATTGAAGTCCTCAATACTAAGGTCACATTACACGACCTTAAATGGGGGTTGTCACCATATGATCAACGTGTGACATGCTTTAAAGCTCACCATTTCTCTAACCATAAGCGTCGCACAACCAACTTCAAGTCTCCATTCACTTGATGATTATGTTCAAAAAATTCATAGCACTACCTATGCGAGTATCCAAGGTATATTGGGGCCTCCACGGGCAACCCTCTCTAGTGATCGATGCTCACCAAAAAGTGAACCGTAATATGACAAATCAACAAATTCCTCATCAAGAACCATTTTCAATCTTAGGACTACATATCCCGCATCCCATAAATGTTTGTGTTATCCTGACTACATAATTTCTCATGAGCTTACTATTAACCATACATCATAATTTCTCACTTTGATAAGTAACTCACCTACCAAATCATCATCATGCGTTCAACTGTCACCATTCGCTATGTCACTCTGATAACCCTAGTACTACTCTACGCATCTCACCTTTGAGAACTCACTTGAGCCTCACTCTAATCCCCTCATTGTGGCAAAGCAACACCATGTACTAAGTTTTATCGATTTCAACATTGTACAATATCCTCAAGCCATCGTCCACTCTTTAAAACCAAAGCCACTGACTGCCATGCTGGCTAGTTGAAAGGTCAATAATCCTAAGAAAATCTAATACTACGAGCAAACCATGTTGACAAAATACCAGCCACGCATACACAGAACTTCATGAAATAGCATAATACCTCAGATAAGGCTCACCCAGTTATCGAGATGCATTGACCATACCCGATTCACCGTGCTCTACCAGGCCTAACTGCATCATACCATGACATGGTACCAATCATAGTCACCAAAAATGTGATAATACCAATCCTCGATTATCGAAACCGAAAGGGACACACAAGATCCAAAAGTAACACACAATCGTTCAGAGAGAATTGTGTCCGTACGCATCAGACTATGATTTTTTATAACGAACCTATTCCATATGCTCGAAGTTTTATCACTCATTCCAGACGTTCTCACTGGCTACTAATCCTAGCCATACCCTGGCTTAGGTCACCAACCATAAAGAATTGAATCATTACCATTCGTTTTAGTAACACGAAAGAAAAATTCGAACATGTGTTTCTCTAGGAAGTCAAATGCCTGACTTCCCTCCTTGGGAGTGAGGCCCTTCCCCTCACGTCCTTGGTACACATAAACTACTCTGATTGGTGGATGCCTTTCACCCTTGATTATACTAACCTTACGCATTCACTAATGATAATGTAACCAACCTACTACACCTAGGTTACTGTCTGCCTTATTGTATCGTGATCACAACCCCAATTCCCTTAGGCAATACTTCGTTCAATAGAGACATTCACCTTATTGTGTCCTATGACTATGTGGGATTTTCACCATGCTTATTTTCGAGTTCTACCCAAATTGAGCTCAAGTGATGACCACATCAACCTCAATTAGTATTCAAAGAGTATTAAGTACCACCCAAGGTTACATCTTTTAACCCGTACCGCCTTGGTAGGACGTGCCAAGAGCATTTTGATCAAGGCAAAAATTGAGAGACCGTGTAATATGCTAATCATTGTTATCGGCTTTCGATCGCAATACAAAAAAACCTAAACTTTAAATACACTCTTATTGAGTATAGAGGTTACTCTGGGTATCGAATCAACAGGGAATGTTTGATAGATTTCAATTGATTTAATACTTCTAAAATAAAGTGTAAACGATGATGATGGAGAGAGAAAGGAAAAAGGGGGGAAATAAAGAAGTTAATTAAAATGAATAAAAACTTAAACAGAGAATAAGAAAACGGTATTAGGATCACCCCCCCCCCCCCCCCCCATGGGCTAAAAAACACATATAAAGAATTTTGGTTTGAAAATAATTAACCGAGCATATTCAGTCGATTATAAACATCAAACATAAAGAAATTTAATTCAACAATGAAAGATCAAACTTTCGCTCGAATATGGTCACAAGTGGATTAATTTCTGAATATCGCTATAAACACTAACATTGCATGACAAAAAAAGTTAAACGCCTAATATTCCAACTTACACGAGGTTTCAATTAATTGTATTTCTACCCAAAACCTAACTTTCAAACCTCAACGCCCATCAATGGCAGAAACATGATCCTAACCCTTAGACTAGATACTAAACATGACGGTGTTAACAAATCAAAAATCAATTAACAAGAATGTGAAAATAAGTGAACAATAATAAAATTACTGGAATTTAAGGTTACTAATGTCAAAGAAAACACACATGCAAAAAGAAATCAAAGCTTGAAGAAAAATCGAAAAAGCTCTTTAATTAAAGGTGCAAAATATGTAAATTATTCTCATAGATGTTTCTCATTGAATAGGAGATTTTATATAAATGATATCTATCTTAAAAGAACCCTAATGGATAAATACATAAGTTAGATGTCATTTAGAAGAGTCCCCAAAACATGAAATTCTTTAGGCTAAAAAATAGGGCCAAAATAAAAATCCCGCTTTTAGCAATTTGTCACGCTTCTAAAGAGTGACTAATTTTGTCACGAATCTCGAGTGTGACTAACGTCAAACTGGTTCGGGGGTTTGGTTTTTCCTGCTCCTTAGTTGCCTCTCTTATTTTGGGTTTGGGATTTCTTTCTCAATCTTCAAACTTGCATAACTTCTTCACCGTAATACGGATTAAGGCATTGTTTCTTCCAATATTCTTGTGACTTCATTGTCTTCTACTTTCCAGTTGATCCTACCTACAAACTAAGGCTTCCCTTCAATTCTCCATTTCTTGGATTTCTTCCGCTGTTTTAATTTCTCTAACACATTTACTTGCATTAAATACTTGTAAGACACATGAGAAATACACAAAAAAAGAAATGCTCTCCAAAAAGGTTTAGTATCACGAATATGAGATAAATTCAATCTATTTATAATGCACGGGTTCATAAAAAGACCGAAATTAAAGGGATAAATGTGAATAATTTATGCCTAACCAAATCCCCTAATTTAGAACTTTGCGGGTCTCGAGCAATGTAAAAGCATAAGAGAATGAGTTAAGGACCTTTTAAAAACTATATTGGGATAGAATACCTTTTTCGCGGGGAAGAGATTGCATTTAGCGTATAAAATAAGACTTTAAACCCATACGCTACCCTAGTAGGACGAGTGGTGTCTCGTGAGGGTTTGTAGTGAATATACCCACAAAATTCTACTTTTAACTCAAAGAAAAAATCAAAATACTTAAAATTTGTACAATTCAAATTCCCAAAAATAATCACCATAAATTTATATTCAATAGTCTCAATTTGTAGTGTGTGTGTGCGCGAAGTTGGAAATTGAACCGTTAATTTCCATCGATTGATCATTATGTTACTTTTTAAAAATTCATTTTAATTCAATTCTCATGGATGCACTCACAAACGAATCACCGAAAATGTGGCTATTTCTCTCGATGTGCGTGATTTATAGAGTAAATATAATGAAACACGAATTCATGCACAAAAATTAAAAGTACGAAATTTCTATGGTGACAATATCTCATCACCGGAATACGATTATTGGGAAACGAAAAACATCGCCTCTTATTCACACCAGTCAATCCCTCCTTTATCTTTTCATGTGTTAGATCTCCATGTGGTAATTAATTTCGTTATTCGAACTCAGTTAGGAATTCTTTCATGTTTAAGGTGTATTGGATAAAAAGTGGGAATGGGTGCTAAATTTGGAATTGGAAAATGTTCTTATGATATCCTTTAGTGCTTTTACTGGCTTTTGCTCCTTTTCTTTTTTTTTTCTATTTTTTTCTTGTATTTTTCTCATTTTTTCTTGCTATTTTTATTGAGAACTATTCGATTTTCCTTGCCCCTTTTTTTGCACATTTCAGACATAATTGATGATTGTTCAATTTTCACAATTCCAGGCCAATTGTTTTTTCAGGTTATCAAATGAAATTTTAAATTTTATTTGGCTCAAAATGGCTAGAAAAACATTAATTTTCACTACTTTTTATGGCTATTATTTTTCGTTAAACGAACGATGGCCTAACTTCATATGTCCGAATTACTAGTTTTGTTACCATATGCATCTCGAGAATATTTTAATTTAGAGATATTTTAGTGCATTTTTCAAGGAAACATTTCACTTGTTTCCCGTAATCGATCAAAACAAAGGAATAGAGATCTCTAGTGACTTTTTATTTAAATGCTAAATTGAACTTTAAGTTAACAATTAACTGAGATTGATTTAATTACTCGAAAAAAGTGAAAGGCTTAAAATCTCACCGTGTTAATTAATCTCACTTATTCTTTAAGTTGTCAATTTTCGCTCAATTTCTATCTTTGGTCAATTTCGGCTTTGTGCATTTGATTTTTACAATTTGAGACTTCAAACAAATTTAGTGAAATTTTTTAAAATTTAAATTCTAATTTTTATTTATTTGGAAGAGAAATATTTTTGTTTTTTTTATTTTTTGTTAATTTTTTTTAAAATTTTCTAAGAAAAGCATACTTGGAACGAACATGTGATAAAGTCAATGAATCTAAACAATAAACGGGAAGAATATCCCTCACCTCCTAACTTAAATGCTGCATTGTTCTCAATGAGAATCAATAACACAACATAAATGGGGGAAAAGAAATATATTTCCCAAATGGAGCAATCCCCGATAAGTACGATTCCATTGGATCTACAAAACATATTAGAAAAGAGAATAATAAAAAGAATAAAAAAAACATCAACTAATTACTCGAAACTATAATTAAAAAAAGGAAAGAAAGAACTATGTACAACCTACAATTTGAATTTCTAATAAGTTATACACTAGAAGTCAAAAAATTTGAGGGTCCACCCAAAATATGATATGACTTTGAAGGATAATCGGTGTGCCCTCATTTTCATGTATGCCTCCCGAAAAATAAGAATTCCATTTGAACAATGGTAGTCTTGTGCAAGGCGGAAAAAATGAACCTTTAACGGGATGATGGAGGATTTGGAAGCTAGGGGAAATAGAATCACCTCCCAATGATTTTTCAACTAATATAGGAAGCGGGGCACATAAAAAGGAAGAATCCATCTTGGAAAAAAAATCATGAAAAGAGTCATCGTCAGTAAAAGGTTTATTAGTTTCAACCGACTCATAGGAATCTAGCAGTACTTGTAATGGTTCAATAACGGAGAACGAAAATGGAGATGGAATAAATTCAATCTCGAGTGATTCAGCATCACTTGGAGATTGAATTTCAAAGGATAAAGACTCACTTTCAATGAGATGTTCTCCTGTAATACCCCGTAATTTTAAATGACTTTTAAAATGGGTTATATTTTAATTTATGGATTAATTAGATTTTTATTATTAATTAATTCATTCGGGTTTTATCCAGACGGTGGATATTTATATGGATGATTCTGAATATTACTTAAAGATATTTAGGTAATATATGAATGTGATGTCATTGATATGACTGTATGATATAAATTCGGTAATTTATATTTTTAGTCAGACGCGGTATGGGACGTGTCGGGACTAGTTTATTAAATTAAAAAGGAAATTTATTTTCTATCGACCTAATAGTCATTTCGACTCCGTCATTTCGTACGGAAGGTTCGAAATAGTCAGAAAAGTCTATTTGGATGTTAATTTTGAGTCTCGGGTCATTTGGGAATGAATAGACAACCTGAAAGGGCATTTTGGTCATTTTTCTAGAGGGGATGAATAGTGATTTCGGATTTGGAACTATTATAAGTATTGGTAGATTAAGTGAATGGGAGTTATTCATCTCCTCTTCACAAATAAGAGAAGCCATCTTCCTAGAGAGAGTGTAAGAGTGCTTGGGAAGGAAAAGTCACTTGGGAAGGTGAAGAACAAGAACCAAGGTTCACCACCAGCCACCACCGGAGTTTGACCGGAGAAGGGCAACCAACTGAGATAAACTACACCAAAGGATCAGACCTACACTAAATGAAAGTGTTTGATAATGGCAATTTAAGTTTGTATATTGTCCATGTTAGAATAATATGAAAAGAGAAGATTATTATTGTTTGGAAGAAATAATGGAGTATTAATTGGATTTCTGGAAAACTGAAATGATATAGGAATTTAACTCATGTTATAGGATGTTAATAATCCACGAAATAGTCATGAATCTGTTGAAGAAATTATGAAAACCATTGATGTGTTCTTGAAGATGTTATAATGATAATTTCTGGAAATAAGGAGATAAACATGCTTTTTAATCCAACCCCTTGATGATTCTAGGATGTTTAGTGTACTGGAAATCGTTCATATATGTTGGTATATCATGTAGTAATCATAATAACTCATTTTGTAGGTTAATATGAAGGTTTGAATGAGTAAAAATGGTGAAACCCATTTAATACCCCGTATTTTCGTGTTATTTATTTTTGGGGATTAATTGATTTAAATGTGTATTAATTAGAAATTAATCCAGATAAAAATATTAACGAGATGTGAGTTAGTATTTGATTATAATGTGTATATTTGGCAATATATGAATATTGGAAATATCGAAATTGTCGCGAGATTGAAATACGGCAATTTGGGAAACTTTGTTGGGACGCGCGTGACAGTCGCGTCAGGAATATAATTATTTGAATTAAAAAGTGAATTTTATTTTTACCACCTGTATGGTCATTTTGAGTGCGCCAACGCGTCCGGAAGGGTTGAAATATTCAGAAAACACTAGCCGGGGGTTAAGTTTGGGTTCCGGGGCATTATTGGGCCATACCGGTAACTTATAGGGGCATTTTGGTAATTTCGAAAATCTGGGAATTAAAACCCACGAAAATAAGAGATAAAAATCTGACTCTTTCTTTATCCACTAAACCCACTACTTACACTAAGGGACATAATGGGCTACGGGAGAAGTTAAGAAATAGTCTTAACTTACCAAAAACCAACCACACCTCCATTGTTATCATCCTTAGAGAAACTTGTAGAGAGAGAGAGAGAGAAGAAAATTCTGCAGAAAGAGAGAGGGAGAACAACTCAGCCTTCAAGATTCAACAGCAAATTCAGAGAAAGATTAAGGCAAGTGGTTTAATTACAATTGATTCAAAGCCATGCTTTTCCATGTTTAGGAATTATCGAATTTATCTTGGAAGATGATATAGACCCATGAATTGGAAGTTTAAAACTATGAACTATGTTAGGGACTACATGTAGAAACACTCTGGACGAATTATGAACTCAGAATTATGACTCTTGATGATTTAAAAACGAATTTTAGAAGAAGTTTATTAATGTTCTTGAGAGAAATAGAAATCTGGAATTCTTGATGATGATTGATCCATATATAGCCCTTGGTTAATGAATTATTAGTTTTAGAACGTTATTAATGTTGTAGGATGGTTGTATGATGATACTATAACGTTATATTAGAGATTTATGCCTTAATAGTATGTTTTGGGATGATTTGAAAACTGCAAAACGAAGCAGTCCGTAGCCATACCTGGTGCGTTCGATCGATCGATGTTCATCAGTTGATCGATCGACCACCATCGATCGATCGAAGGTCAAGGTCGATCGATCGACCTTCCCAGAATGAGTAAAGTTTTTCCTATTTATATTTTAATGGTGGTAACCCTTGGAAAATATTATTGGAGACCTTATGAATACCCTTAAACTTAAGGAAGACCAGTAGACATGAATATGAAACTTGGACCTTAATTAGAATCCAATTTGAGTAATTATTCTAAATTAATGAAATTCGATAAGTGAGATAATATTTGGGTTAATAATGTAAATTTGAATAATTTGATTAAATGAGGTTTGGGGCAGAAGTAAGGACCTTAGGAATAAAGATGTTATACGTGGGAATAATAGGAACTTTATAGTCTAATTGAGATAGGGTTTCAATATAAGAGACTACGACATGAGACGTGTCGACGGTTCAACCTTTATATTATCGAAAGACTTAAACTATATAAAATTGGAATAATGGCATAAGGATGTAGAGTATACCTTTAGTAATGTTGAGATATCTAAGATGTGTGAATGCTTAGTATATGATTTTTATGTGTATGACATACCTACCATACTTGCTATCACGGGAGGTTTACGTTCGCTTAGGGCCTTCTAATCCTTGTGTGCCCGGATTTAGTTTGGTACCTAGAGGACATAGTTCAAGGAGAACGACTTATTTGTGAGTTAATAAGCCCGCTGACTATGGAGCGTAGGTATGTACGTGACCATGGATATGTTGAATTATGTTTGCCTCCATTTATGTGTGTGGTGTTTATTCCAACAATTCCTGAGAGATTCGGAATTTGTAATCCTTATGTACGTGATGTACCGGGATGGATAGCAGAGTATGTGTGCACCGTAGCTTAGCCTCGGGGTGCTTGTATTGTATATATATGATGTGAATAATATACGGTTAAAGGAAAAAGGAAATTTTTATGTTTAATTGTGAGTATGGTTATTGTAACATTATGAAAAGATAAAAGGGGACGGATATCAATAAATGGTTTTGTTAATAATTGGGAATTCGAGAATTAAAGTAGAACTCTCTATTAAATTGTTAAGGTTGGAAATTAAACGTGAACCGAGTAGAAGTGTTAGAAACTTCTTGGAATTAGATAGTTATATGAAAACACATGATGGGTACAGGAACGTTAGGAGTGCACAGTTAGACGAGAGGTGAGTATTTCATGTGAGAGCACGTCCTAACATGTATCTTGCATTTATTGTTTTAATTATTATTAAAGCACTTGTTGTTTTTAAAATACTCTCAACATTCGGGATCTGACCCGTTTGCTTTCAAATCTATCTTTTTGTAAAAAACCATTTTAGGTGCCCAGCCACAAGGACACCATGCTTAGGATCCTCATTCAGGTGACGAGCTGTAGCGGTTTGTGGAAGTTACAGGACATTGATTATAGAAGCTTCATCCATCTTGACTCTATACTCAGTATTTATCAGTTGTAGGGCATGTCGCCCATTTCTTTTAGAGGAATTTCATTTATTTCAGTTATTCAGACTTCGGGCATGTACTTAATTCAGATTTCAGACTTGTCTTATTATTTTCAGTTGTGGGATTCTTAAGAGGAGTTTTCCTCCGGACTTATTACTATTGTTGGTTATTTCATTACTTCGTTATGGTGAATGGATTCATGTTGTTTTTCCTTTATTTTTTATTGCATGATTAATCAGACTTAACTTAAAATTTGGCAACTTACTTTTTAAATACTAGGTGGTTAGTAATCTTTAAAATGTTTTCGATAGTGATGCTATTAACTGAACCAACTTGACATTTTGTATTGATTTAATAAAGGAGTAGCTACCCGGTATTTAATTAGTCGGGGTGTCACAACCCGTAGTTGCAGAAAATGCAGAAAATCAGGCCTGGACCTGAGGGATCGATCGATCGACCCCTGCCTTCGATCGATCGACCTCCCCAGTTTAGGTAAAGTTGTTTCTTTTTAAATGTTGATTCTTATCCCAAACCTTTTGTGGATCTTTGGTGATTATTATTTGGAGATTATGGGAGCTATAAAATATCAGTAAACCCTTGATGAGATTATAATTAATTTGATTTGGATTCAAGTGATTAAAATGAAGAAAATTATATCAAACGGAATTTCGGTTGCTAGCTTCATTTGTTATATTTCCAAATGGGGATGTATGAGGATTTAAGATAGGACCAGTAGGGGTGATTGAATATAACACCTGGGTATCGTTAAGTTTATAAGAGGGTTAATCCTAAGTGAAAGAATATGTGTTTATAAGAGATTTGAAACTATCAGTTTTAACCTTAATAAAAAGGAGAACTAAACTCGTAGTAGTTCGGGAGAAATAATGTTATGGACCAGTAGGATATTAGTGATTTCTTACTGAATATAAGATGAGGAAAATCCTATTTGAATCTTGTGAGATGGGAGTTTAGAATACATTTGATTGAAAGAGGTTATGAGGTTATCCCGATTGCATAGTTAAAGTTTTCGGACCTTCTCGATCGACAAAGTTAAGTAGTAGTGTATTGGAGGGGTTCCTTGTTTGGATTTCGCTTTACGAGACGCTCCGCGCATGAACCTTAGCGACGTCGGTAGTGGAGAGATGTTAAAGGATGCGAGGATAATTAAATTATGAAGTAAAGATATAATATGTTAATACGTGTGATTTAAAAGGGATATAATGCTACGTATGGGAAATATCTTTGGGTAGTGATAATTACCTTATTGATATTATATTATAGGTATGATAATACCTATTTGATTGATTATTGATTTATGTGTATGACATACCTAGCTTACTTGCTATCGGTGAGAGGTTTGCGCGTGAGGGCAGTCATATCCTGATGAATCCATGGGATCTTTGATTTGTCGCTCAAGAACATAGGTCTATGAAAGACTTATCGGGGAGTTGATAAGTCCGCTGACTGTGGGTACGTAGGTATGTGCGTGACCCATGGATACGAGAACTATGTTCGCCTCCAATTTGTTTGTTGTTCGTGGTTCGTGGAATCTTACCGAACCTGTAGTCCCCTATTCAGCGACATGCGATGATGGGACATGATAGCAGAGTAATGCATTGCACCACAGCTGTGACTCGGGGTGCTGTATTATATATGAATATATATATAATGGATTAAATGGTTACATAATTATATATTGTGTTTAAATCTATCTACGATGATAATTGTAGATAACGGTGAATAGAGCAAGATAATGGAACTAAGTGAATAAATGTTGATGCTTACAGAATTGAAAAGCTTAACTCATGTTAATGGGAAACGGTTCATAGTAATGAGTAATGATTCATGTTAATGAGAAACTAATCTTATAAAGAAGAAATGTAAATGCATAATAAGGTGGCGTATGGTATGGGACATAGGGGATTATTATATGGGAATGGAACTTTAATATGGAGATTAGAAAAGAGGAACCATTAACTAGGAGGTTAATAGGAAACGTTAAGTGTGCACTCTAGTTGAGAGGTGAGAATAGCAAGTGAGAGTTGGATCTAACATGTACATAATAAATGCTTTATTGCACTTGTTAAATACTTGGTGTTTTAAAAATAATCTACACATTCAGGCTCTGACCCGTTTCCTTGCATATTTTCTCTTCTATTGTATCTCTATATCAGGTGTCCAGAAACAGGGACGCCAACGTTAGCGGATTATGACAGGCTATGGATTTATGGAGTTTTGCCTAGATGCCTTCCATCTTTTGATTCACAGTATTCTTAGTTAGGACATGTCGCCCAAAGGATTCAGTTATCTTTTCGATCGATGTCAAATTCTATTGTATTCGGGACTCTTTATACATTTAACATTGTTGGGATTATTGTAAAGGTTTTATATTATTTGGGAATGTTTATTCCAATTGCATTTAAATTGTTTTGAGTTATTTTTTGTGTTAATAGTTTGGTAGAATAAAATGTGTAGTGTTATTCTTAAACTAAAAATGGTTTTGTTGAAATTTAAAATTTGGAAAGTTTTTAACACCAGCTTAATTGGGTATTGGGTGAGTTGTAAATGTTTTCGACAGTGATGCTAAGAATGAGCCAACTGTATATTCTGTTTTAATTTGGTATGGGACTGGCCACCCGGTATTTAATTAGGCAGGGTGTTACATCTCCCAAAAAAATTTGAGGTGAAAAACAAGTCTTGACCTCCTCTTTGTTTTCCAAATAAGTGTGAATCTCATTGCAAAGTGCGGAAATTTTCGTAACAACACCATTATCGATATTAATTGCATTATGGGTGGAAAGATAATTCATTGCGCTTTGGGTGAAACGAAGTATGGTTTCTTCCAAAGTAGGCTCCATTGTGTCAAGAACCTCAGATTCCTCACTTGATTGAAAACATTCTTCAACTTCAAAAATATCGAAAGAAAAATCATCGTTGGATTTGAATAATGCATCCAACTCTTGCTCCCCAAAACGATTTTCCTCTCGATATTTTTTTTCAAGCCTTTCATGCTTAAGAATTCAAAGGCCCTCACCAATGGTAATAGGTCGAGGCGCGGATTCTTGAAAATAAATAATTTGAAAATGATTTTCTTCCCAATATTTGTTTTCAATCCTTTCATTCTCAAGAATACGAAGGCTCTCACCATTGGTAATAGGTCGAGGCGTGGATTCTTGAAAATAAAAAGTATGATAAATATTTATATATGAACCGTTATAATTAACGAACTCACTATAGAAAGACATGATTACCAAATAGTTTATAGATGGGAAATTCCCGTAAAGAGGTGTGCGGCCGAGGATTTAACATTGCTTGGCGCTTAATTGTGCAAGCCTGCAAAAAATAGTTAACACAAAAAAATACAAAAGAAATATATCTTACGAAACATTAAATCAATTATAATTTATAACAAAACACTCCTCGACAATGGTGCCATTTTGATCGAGGCAAAAGCTGAGCGTCCGTGTAATACACTAATCGTTGTTATCGGCTTTCGACCTCAATATAAAAAAACCTTAACTTTAACTACACTTTTATGGAGTATAGCGGCTAGTTTAGGTATCAAATCCACATGGAATGTTTGATAGATTTTAATTTATTTATTACTGCTAAAAATAAAGTGTAAAAGATGATGATGGAGTGAGAAAGGAAAAAAGGGAAAATAAAGAAGTTAATTAAAACTAATTTAAACTTATGTAAACAATAAGAAAATGAGATTAGGATCACATCTCCGCCATAGGCAAAACAACGCGTAAAAAGGATTTTGGTTCGAAAACAATTAACCGAGCATATTCAATTGATTTTAAACATCAAACATGAAGAAATTTAATTCAACAATGAAAGATTAAACTTTCGCTCGAATAAGGTCACAAGTGGATTAATTTTGGAATATCTCCATAAACACTAACATTCCATGACAAAGAAACTTAAGCGCCTAATATTCCAAATTTAATACACGAGGTTTCAATTAATTGTATTTATACTCAAAACCTAACTTTCAAAGCTCAACACCCATCAATGGCGAAAACATGATCAAAACCCTTGGACTAGCTACCAAACATGATGATGTTAACAACGCAAGAATCCATTAATAAGCATATGAAAATAAGGGGAGAATAATAAAAGTGCTAAAATTTAAGGTTACATACCCCGCATTTTTATCGATATTTATTTATGGGATTAATTAAATTAAATGTGAATTAATTGAGAATTAATCCGGATAAAATACTAACGAGATGTGAGTTGGTATTTGATTATAATGTGTATATATGGGAATATATGAATATTGAAAATATTGAATTTGTCGTGAGATAAAAATATGGCAATTTGGGAAATTTTGTTGGGACACGCGTGACAGTCGCGTCAGGAATGTAATTATTTATATTAAAAAGTGAATTTTATTTTATCAACAGTATGGTTATTTTGAGTGTGCCAACGAGTCCGGAAGGGTCGAAATAGTCAGAAAACACTAGCCGGGGGTTTAGTTTGGGTCCCGGGGCATTTTCGGGCCATACCGGCAACTTAAAAGGGTATTTTGGTAATTTTGAAATTTTGGGAATAATAACCAACGAATTTTGGGACTTAATATTAGGTTATTTTGTAACCCACTAAGCCATTACCAGCACTTAACCAACTAAAGGGCTACGGGAGTTATAGGAAGAAGTGGGAGAGAAGTTAGAAGAGGTTCCTAAAGAGAAAACCACCATCTTCAACCTTGGGAGGAAATCCATAGAGAAAAGGGAGAATCAACCCACTAACCAACACCAAATTCAGAGAACTATCTAAGGCAAGTGGTTTAATTACGTTAATTTCAAGCGAATGCTTCTTCCATGCTTAGAAATTGATATAATTGCATTGTATTGGGAGACTTGTAAAAAAAACCATGTAATTTGGAGTTATAAATTCAGATTATGATATAGGTTTGCATGTAGAATTGTTGTTGGGTGATTGAACTAAAAGAATTACTACTTTTTATGTTACAAAAACGGATTTATTTATGCAAATTGAAGACTTTAAATTTCTAGGGTTCATGTTCATAAGGTTTGGGAAAAATTGGGGAGATTTGATGATTAGATGCGGTTTAGGATGATTTGATCCCATATATATGTTAATATATGACCTAAGTATGTTTAAGAATGATTAGAAACCTTGAACTACTGTTGGAATGATGTTTAGATGAGATTAGAGGTGAAGAAAATTGGGAAAAATGAGATAGGAAAATTCTGGGCTCGAAACTGTCACCTCGTTAGAAGGCCTGCCCAGGTCGTTCGAACGAGCTCGAACGAGTTGATAGTTTGACTTCTAACGAGTGGGATGTTCGTTCGATGCCTTTCATTCGAACGAGATCTCGTTAGATTTCCATTTCGTTCGAACGAACTCTCGTTCGAACGAGACTTCTAACGAGTTGACAGATTGGCCTTTTTGGCCTGGTTTGATTTCTAGTGTCCCGTAACCTTGTTTAATTGTAGAGATAACATTACCTTGATGACTAATTGATATAGTTGGGATATTCGGGATATATTGAGGAGTAAAATATAGAAGAATGATTTGAATTAAATGGTAATTGTGGGTTAGGACGCGAATAACTAATTACGATGTGAGGATAATGGATGATGTGTATATATATAAACCGGGGACACGTGTATTGGTATAAGAATGAGAAGTATACCACTAATAAATTATGGTAATTACTAAGATGTGTGCATGCTTAGTATATGTATATGATTTTATGTGTATGACATACCTACCATACTTGCCATCACGGGAGGTTTACGTTCGCTTAGGTCCATCTAATCCTTGTGTGCCCGGATTTAGATTGGTACCTCGAGGACATGGTTTAAGGGAATGACTTATTTGTGAGTTAATAAGTCAGCTGACTATGGAGCGTAGGTATGTACGTGACCCATGGATATGTTGAATTATGTTCGCCTCCATTTTTGTGTGTTGTGCTTATTCTAACAATTCCTGAGAGATTCGGAATTTGTAATCCTTATGTACGTGATGTACCGGGATGGATAGCAGAGTATGTGTGCACCGCAGCTTAGCCTCGGGGTGCTTGTATTGTATAGTTATGATGTGAATGATATACGGTTAAATGAACAGACTTGTCATGTTTAATTCTGAGAAAAAAATTATAGTAACTCCTTGAGAAGATAAATAAGGGGATAACCTCCAGTAAATGGTAATGTTAATAATTGAGAATATGAGTTTAAGTAAAGCGATCTATTCAAGTGATAACATTGGGAATTCATATTGTGAATCAAGGAGATGGGTTAGAACTTATGACGGTTTGGTTAGAAATAAAGACCACTTAGATGGGTACGGTACGTTAGGAGTGCACTATTAGTCGAGAGGTGAGTATTTCATGTGAGGGCACGTCCTAACATGTATTTTGCGTTCATTGTTTTAATGTTATTAAAGCACTTGCTGTTTTTAAAATACTCTCCACTTTCGGGCTCTGACCTGTTTGCTTTCAAATCTATTTTTGTAAAAACCTTTTTAGGTGCCCAGCCACAAGGACACCATGCATAGGAATTCTATTCAGGTGACGAGCTGTAGCTGTTGTGGAAGTTACAGGGCTTTGACTGTAGACTCCTCTTTTCTAGTCTTGACTCCATATTCAGTTTCATCATTTGTAGGGCATGTCGCCCATTTCTTTTAAAGACGTTTTATATTTCAGTTATTCAGATTGTGGATTGTAATTAATTCAGGATTCATATTTGTTTTATTATTTTAGTTGTGGGATTGTTGTGAGGAGTATTTCCTCCAGACTCTTTATTACCTGTTGATTACACTATTGGGACTTTATTGTGAATGGTTATGTTATTCTTTCATAATTCATTTATTGCATGTTAATCATATTTAATTTAAAATTTGACATCTTACTTTTTAAATACTAGGTGGTTAGTAATCATTAAAATGTTTTCGACAATGATGCTATTAACTGAACCAACTTGGCATTTTGTATTAATTTAATAAAGGAGTAGATACCCGATATTTAATTAGTCGGGGTGTCACAGGTGGTATCAGAGCATCAGGTTCTAGTGTCCTTTAGGATCTGTACGGCTTATTATGTTTCCGCTGAGCTTTCTTTGATGTAGAGCCCTATATTTTAGGACTGTTGTATTCCTTTATGTATGCTTCGCTCTTCAGCTATTTTAAGTTTATAACTGTGAACTTATAGACCTTACTCTTATTTCAGATGCCTCCACGACGTGCACCACGGGTTCCTAGGGATGCACATCCCGAGCCACAGCAAGCACCAGTACAGGGCACTATGAATGCCGTTGAGGTTGCAGCCATTGTAGCCCAAGCGGTAAATGCCGCTCTCGCCGTTGTACAGCAGGAACCACCCCAGGCGCCAGTAGCCATGCCAGTTCAGGCACATGCATTCCCGTCTGCTTGGGAATGTGTCCGTGATGCTTTTCAGAAAGCACACCCACCGAAGTTCGCAGGTAGCTCCGATGTTGTGGTATCTAGTCAGTGGAGGAAAGACATTCAGAGGCACTTGAGGATGTATGAGTGCACCGATGTTCAGAGGCAGATACTAGCTACTTTCAAGCTAGTGGGATCTGCATTGCAGTGGTGGGAGTCTATTACCACCGCATAGGAGAGAGATACTCTCACAATACAGGAGTTCTGGGTGCGGTTCGACCGCAAATATTTTTCGTCAGCTGTTCACATGGAAATGAGAAGGAAGTTGATAAACCTTAGACAGGAGGGAAGGACTGTGGCCGAGTATGAGGCCGAATTCACTAATTTGCTGAATATTGTCCCGGATGAGATACCGACAGAAGAGAAGAAGATTCAGAAGTTTACCGATGGATTGACTTGGAGGATCCGTCAGCATTTATTGGGGAACCTCTCGTTGGCCACTTATTCTGACGTGGTTAACGCTTCACTGCTCCATTGCCAGGACCACCGCTTTCACTTGACAGAGGGGAAGCGATCAGGAGAGTCCAGCCATCAGGGCAGGACATGGGGAAATGGTGCCAGCGGGGCACAATCAGCTCAGGGTCAGTATAGGCAGGGTGATCAGGGTTCCCAGCAGGGGGATTCTAAGAGATTCCGATCAGGGGGTTTCAGGCACGGACATGGAGGTTTTAGGCAAGGCCATCAGGGTCCGAACGGCCATCAGGGCCAGCAGGGTCAAAATGGTCAACAGCAGCAGTTTCACCAGGGCCAGCAAGGCCAGGACAGAAATGGTAACGGTCACTAGGGCCTTGGTCAGCAGGGACAGCGAGGGGGAAACTTCCAGGGGAAGTGTTTCATTTGTGGTAAGATTGGCCAAAAACATCAGGAGTGTCCTGATAAGGGCAAGGCCCCACAGCAGCAGCAGCAGGGTGCTCGACACGAGCCACAGAGGCCTATGTTTCCCACCGCCCTCCCAGCACCACAGATGGCAGCATTACCACCCATTCCAGCAGTCCCAGTTCAGCAGGGACAGCTTCGGTATGGGAGAGTGTATCAGCTCCAGCAGGTCGCAGCCCCACAGAATCCACCGGCCATTGAGGGTATGTTCTCTATTCAGGGGACTATGGGGCGCATTTTATTTGACACGGGGGCTACACACTCTTTTATTGCTATGAGATTTGCACGCACCATTGGGTTGTTAGACATCGCAGAGAGCACCACTACTTGTGTAGACTCACCGTTGAGTAGGGGTTCCATGATTTCGCTTATGTGTAGAGGTGTGGATATAGATATCGGGAGGTTTACTTTACCCGCTGATATGTTAGTGTTAGAGATGACTGAGTATGATGCCATTATTGGTATGGATTGGCTAGTTGCGTACCGAGCCATGATTGATTATTTTAGTAGGAGTATTATCTTTGCCATTCCCGGGCAAGAGATGTTTTTAGTGGCGATGCCTCGCCCTGAGGGAGGATCGTCCATTCATTTGTACTACATAGAGGAGGGTACCTCTAAGGAAGTGATGATACCACTTGATTCGATACCCGTTGTTAGTGAGTTCGCCGATGTATTTCAGGATTTACCTGGACTACCTCCGAGTAGGGAGATATATTTTGTGATTGATTTGACGCCGGGCACTCGACCTATTGCCCGCGCACCTTACCGTATGGCTCCAGCTGAGATGAGAGAGTTACGGGATCAGATTGAGCAGTTGTTGGGTCAGGGTTTATTCGGAGGAGTACTTCATCGTGGGGTGCCCCTGTGTTGTTCGTTAAGAAGAGGGATGGATCGTTGAGGTTATGTGTGCATTACCGGGAGTTGAATAAGGTCACGATACGGAATAAGTATCCGTTGCCCCGAATCGATGACTTATTCGACCAGCTGAGAGGAGTTTCTTTCTTCTCAAAGATGGATTTGCGATTAGGATACCATCAGTTGCGTATCAGGGAAGAGGATGTCTCGAAGACTGCTTTCTTAACGAGATATGGTTCCTACGAGTTTCGGGTTATGCCTTTTGGTTTGACCAATGCTCCAGCCGTGTTTATGGACATGATGAATAGGGTGTTCAGAGAGTTCCTAGATCAGTTCGTCATTGTCTTCATTGATGACATTCTGGTTTACTCCCAGACAGAGGAGGAGCACGCCGAGCATTTGAGGCAAGTTTTGCAGACACTACGTTAGAACGAGTTGTATGCAAAGTATGAGAAGTGTGGGTTTTGGCTGAAGGAGGTTAAATTTTTGGGGCATATTATCTCAAACCGGGGGATATCTGTTGATCCGGGAAAGGTATCCGCGGTGAGGGAGTGGGGACAGCCCACGACACCGATTGAGATCCGTAGTTTATTGGGCCTAGCAGGATACTACAAGAGGTTTATTCGGGATTTCTCAAAGATAGCGGGTCCCATGACACATCTGACTCGTAAGGCTGTGCCATTCATCTAGAGTGATGCCTGTCAATTGGCATTCGATGAGTTGAAGGACAAATTGACCTCAGCACATGTGTTAGCATTGCCGAGACCGGGAGTTGAGTATCTAGTTTACACCGATGCGTCCTTACAAGGACTTGGAGGTGTATTGCAGCAGGAGAGTCAGGCCATAGCTTATGCTTCCCGTAAGCTTAAACCTCACGAGAAGAATTACCCCACTCATGACTTGGAGTTAGAGGCAGTGGTATTTGCACTTCGGATTTGGAGACATTATCTTTTGGGGGAGAAGTTTCGATTGTTCACGGACCACAAGTCCCTACAGTACCTGTTCACGTAGAAGGAGTTGAATATGCGGCAACGGAGGTGGCTTGAATTTGTGAAGGACTATCAGTTTGATATCCAGTATCACCCGGGGAAGGCTAACGTGGTAGGAGACGCGTTCGTAGGCCAGTAGATGAGGTGGCAGGGGTGTGGAAGGCAAAGTGGAAAGAGTTGGGACAGCAGGATGTAGTGGCCCGATCGTTCATGTCTGTGATGACTGTTACACCGCAGATTGTCATGAGAGTGGTGAAGGCACAAGCAAATGACTCGTTCTGTCAGGAGCAGATAGTTCGATTACTAGCAGAGGGAGCCGAGTCCAATACCGTTAGCTCAGACGGGGGATTACGCTTCAATGGGAGACTGTTAGTTCCGGAAGGGGAGGAATTGTGACACGAGGTGATGGCAGAGTCGCACGGCTCAGGGTTCGCGGTACATCCCGGTGGGGACAAAATGTACCAAGACATGAGACGACAGTATTGGTGGAGCGGGATGAAGAGAGATGTTGCCGTGTTTGTTTCTAAATGCGCCACTTGTCAGCTGGTAAAAGTGGATCATCAGAGATCGGCAGGACTTGTACAGCCATTAGAGGTCCCGATGTGGATGTGGGAGAGCATATCCATGGACTTTATCACGCGGTTACCTACGTCACAGAGGGGCCACGACTCCATTTGGGTAATTGTGGACAGGTTGACCAAAGTCGCTCATTTTCTACCCGTAAGGACCGACTACACTACGGGACATATGCCCAGCTCTTTATTGCAGAAATAGTGAGACTTCATGGTGTGCCCCTAAATATCGTGTCTGACAGAGACAAGATATTTGTTTCACGATTTTCGGAGAGTTTTTAGGAGGCCATGGGCGCGGAATTGCGGCTGAGTACGGCTTATCATCTGCAGACCGATGGGCAAACTGAGCGTACAAATCAGATGTTGGAGGACATGTTGCGTATGTACATCATTGATTTCGGGGGTGGATGGGTGTAGTATCTTCCACTGGTGGAGTTTGCTTACAACAACTCCTACCAGTTCACTATTGGCATGGCTCCATTTGAGGCGTTGTACGGTAGACCTTGTCGTTCCCCATCATGTTGGTTGGAGGTGGGGGACAACAAACTACTTGGGCCGGAAGTAATTCAGGATACTTCGGCGAGGATATAATTGATACGGAGTCGCATTCGAGTAGCTCAGGATCGGCAGAAGAGCTATGCTGATGCTAAGAGGTTCTTCAGGGAGTTCCAAGTGGGGGACCAGGTTCTACTCAGAGTATCTCCTATGAAGGGGATTATGCGATTTGGGAAGAAAGGGAAGTTGGCACCGAGATATGTGGGACCATTTCCTATCATCGAGCGGATTGGGCCTGTTGCATATAGACTTGGATTACCGGAGCATTTGCACAGGATTCATGATGTGTTTCATATTTCCTCGCTAAGGAAATATCTTAGAGATGATTTGTCTCATTCTCACATTGCTTTGGAGAACATCGATCTCCAGCCTGATAGCTCCTACGAGGAGGGGCCGATTGCTATTTTGGACCGAAGTGAGCGGAAACTGCGGTCAAAGATAGTTCCGTTAGTGCGTGTTCAGTGGCGACATCATAATGTCGAGGAGTCCACATGGGAGCGCGAAGATGAGATGCGCGAACGTTATCCAGAGTTATTTTTACCAGGTACTTTTTAGTTCCGAATTTGGGGACGAAATTCTGTTATTAGGGGGGAAGTATGTAATACCCCGCATTTTTATCGATATTTATTTATGGGATTAATTAAATTAAATGTGAATTAATTGAGAATTAATCCGAATAAAATACTACCGAGATGTGAGTTGGTATTTGATTATAATGTGTATATATGGCAATATATGAATATTGAAAATATTGAATTTGTCGTGAGATAGAAATACGGCAATTTGGGAAATTTTGTTGGGATGCGCGTGACAGTCGCGTCAGGAATGTAATTATTTAAATTAAAAAGTGAATTTTATTTTATCAATCGTATGGTCATTTTGAGTGCGCCAACGAGTCCGGAAGGGTCGAAATAGTCAGAAAACACTAGCCGGGAGTTTAGTTTGGGTCCCGGGGCATTTTCGGGCCATACCGGCAACTTAAAATGGTATTTTGGTAATTTTGAAATTTTGGGAATAATAACCAACGAATTTTGGGACTTAATACTAGGTTATTTTGTAATCCACTAAGCCATTACCAGCACTTAACCAACTAAAGGGCTACTGGAGTTATAGGAAGAAGTGGGAGAGAAGTTAGAAGAGGTTCCCAAAGAGAAAACCACCATCTTTAACCTTGGGAGGAAATCCATAGAGAAAGGGGAGAATCAACCCATTCACCAACACCAAATTCAGAGAACTAACTAAGGCAAGTGGTTTAATTACGTTAATTTCAAGCGAATGCTTCTTCCATGCTTAGAAATTGATATAATTGCATTGTATTGGGAGACTTGTAAAAAAACCCATGTAATTTGGAGTTATAAATTCAGATTATGATATAGGTTTGCATGTAGAATTGTTGTTGGGTGATTGAACTAAGAGAATTACTACTTTTTATGTTACAAAAACGGATTTATTTATGCAAATTGAAGACTTTAAATTTCTAGGGTTCATGTTCATAAGGTTTGGGAAAAATTGGGGAGATTTGATGATTATATGCGGTTTAGGATGATTTGATCCCATATATATGTTAGTATACGACCTAAGTATGTTTAAGAATGATTGGAAACCTTGAACTACTGTTGGAATGATGTTTAGATGAGATTGGAGGTGAAGAAAATTGGGAAAAACTAGATAGGAAAATTCTGGGCTCGAAACTGTCATCTCGTTAGAAGGCCTGCCCAGGTCGTTCGAACGAGCTCGTTCGAATGAGCTCGTTCTAACGAGTTGACAGCTTGACTTATAATGAGTGGGATGTTCGTTCGAACGAGATCTCGTTAGATGCCCATTTCATTCGAACGAACTCTCGTTCGAACGACCTCGTTCGAACGAGACTTCTAACGAGTTGACAGATTGGCCTTTTTGGCCTGGTTTGATTTCTAGTGTCCCGTAACCTTGTTTAATTGTAGATATAACATTACATTGATGACTAATTGATATAGTTGGGATATTCGGGATATATTGAGGAGTAAAATATAGAAGAATGATTTGAATTAAATGGTAATTGTCGGTTAGGACGCGAATAACTAATTACGACGTGAGGATAATGGATGATGTGTATATATATAAACCGGGGAGACGTGTATTGGTATAATAATGAGAAGTATACCACTAATAAATTATGGTAATTACTAAGATGTGTGCATGCTTAGTATATGTATATGATTTTATGTGTATGACATACCTACCATACTTGTCATCACGGGAGGTTTACGTTCGCTTAGGGCCATCAAATCCTTGTGTGCCCGGATTTAGATTGGTACCTCGAGGACATGGTTCAAGGGAATGACTTATTTGTGAGTTAATAAGTCAGCTGACTATGGAGCGTAGGTATGTACGTGACCCATGGATATGTTGAATTATGTTCGCCTCCATTTTTGTGTGTTGTGCTTATTCTAACAATTCCTGAGAGATTCGGAATTTGTAATCCTTATGTACGTGATGTACTGGGATGGATAGCAGAGTATGTGTGCACCACAACCTAGCCTCGGGGTGCTTGCATTGTATAGTTATGATGTGAATGATATACGGTTAAATGAATAGACTTGTCATGTTTAATTCTGAGAAAAAAATTATAGTAACTCCTTGAGAAGATAAATAAGGGGATAACCTCCAGTAAATGGTAATGCTAATAATTGAGAATCTGAGTTTAAGTAAAGCTATCTATTCAAGTGATAACATTGGGAATTCATATTGTGAATCAAGGAGATGGGTTAGAACTTATGACGGTTTGGTTAGACATAAAGACCACTTAGATGGGTACGGTACGTTAGGAGTGCACTATTAGTCGAGAGGTGAGTATTTCATGTGAGGGCACGTCCTAACATGTATTTAGCATTCATTGTTTTAATGTTATTAAAGCACTTACTGTTTTTAAAATACTCTCCACTTTCGGGCTCTGACCCGTTTGCTTTCAAATCTATTTTTGTAAAAACCTTTTTAGGTGCCCAGCCACAAGGACACCATGCATAGGAATTCTATTCAGGTGACGAGCTGTAGCTGTTGTGGAAGTTACAGGGCTTTGACTGTAGACGCCTCTTTTCTAGTCTTGACTCCATATTCAGTTTCATCATTCGTAGGGCATGTCGCCCATTTCTTTTAAAGACATTTTATATTTCAGTTATTCAGATTGTGGATTGTAATTAATTCAGGATTCATATTTGTTTTATTATTTTAGTTGTGGGATTGTTGTGAGGAGTATTTCCTCCAGACTCTTTATTACCTGTTGATTACACTATTGGGACTTTATTGTGAATGGTTATGTTATTCTTTCATAATTCATTTATTGCATGTTAATCAGATTTAATTTAAAATTTGACATCTTACTTTTTAAATACTAGGTGGTTAGTAATCATTAAAATGTTTTCGACAGTGATGCTATTAACTGAACCAACTTGGCATTTTGTATTAATTTAATAAAGGAGTAGCTACCCGGTATTTAATTAGTCGGGGTGTCACAGTTGAAGAACACACACATGGAAGAAGAAATCAAAGCTTGAAGAAAAATTGAAAAGGTGCAAAATATGTAAATTATTCTCCTAGATATTTCTCCTTGATTAGGAAATTTTACATAAATGAATCTAAATTAAAAGAACCCTAATGAATATATATGTAGGTTAAAAGTCATTTATAAGGGTCCCCAAAATATAAAACTCCCTACCCTAAAAAATAGGGCCAAAATAAAAATCCTGCCTCTAGCAATTTGTCATGCTTTTAAAGAGTGACTAATTTTGTCACGGATCTTGAGCGTGACTAATGTTAAATCGGTTCGGTGTTCGGTTTGATTTATCCTTCTCCTTAGTTTCCTATCTTTTTTAGGGTTTGGGATTTCTTTCTCAATCTTAAAAATTGCATAACTTCTTCACCGTAGCTCCGATTAAGGCGCTATTCTTCCAGTATTCTTGTAATTTTGTCGTCTTTGATTTTCCAGTAGATTCTGCCTCTAAAAGTACAAGTAAAAAATTATTAAAATGCCCTTTATTTCTCTGTTTCTTGGATTTCTTCCACTGTTTCAATTTCTCTCACGCATTTACTTGCATGAAATACCTGTAAAATACATGAGAAATAGACAAAGTAAGAAATACTCACCAATTAGTAGCAAGAATATGAGATAAATTCAGTCTATTTACAATGCATGAGATCATAAAAAGACCAATATTAAGGGGATAAATGTGAAGAATTTATGACAAATCACTAATCATAGCACACCGCCGACACACGCCATCATTCTAATCATGCTTCGATATTACCCCACCTTGATTTCCATCTCAAGTCTCAACTTGGCGTCATTAATCTAAGTCCCAAATACCCTTCACAATACTCCTAAAAAAAGGTGTCATCTTGCCACTATTAGTCGCTCCATGATGCCCGGGCATTACTCCCTATAAACTCTACGAGCTTCTAACTGCTCCTTGGAGGACACCACCCATCTGTGATGATTTAGGAAATCACGCCTGACATATACACTTATATGAATCTTCTAAACCTTGCCCAGCAACATGAGGTCATCACCTCACCTGCACTATGGTCATTACTGGGACATTAATGCTTCTTCGTACCAAAACTAACTGGTCTCATCAGGACACCAAACACACTCTATGCAAAAGTCTTCAAGACCTTTCACGATTGCATCATCCATACCTTAATAATTGTAGGTGCACTCCACAAACCATTCAATACCCTCATCGTTATTACTAAGCGCTCCCAAGGACATTGGTCCATGAGCTTCTACACATAGTGCACCCTAACTATCAAACACCTCAAGGCACCATAATAGTCGATTTCTATCCCCAATGATGCACACACTATTAGTAATACAAACACTCAAGTATACCATTGAACTGCCCTCACACTAAGCTTACCTCGCACCTAGACATCACTCGGCGATTAAAATGAGCCTTTATACTAAGATAGTAATCTTATCTTTCTTCCAAATGGTTGTGACCTTATGCCACATACAAACCACAACTAATGCTACTAAGGAATATGCCAGGATACATGACATCACCTTCAACGTGTAAACCTCTAGGATCGCATCACTGTCATCACTAAAGATCCTATTCCTTTAAGTCACATTATATTTCTAAAATCCCATCATAGAAGCCTACCTGGTGATTACCCCTAAATCTCCTCAACTATCATTATTTCAAACATAATATACTTATCTTAAGTTCCCCATAACTCTCATTATACACTACGAGGTATAACTTTCAATCAAGAATCACCCGGGAACTTACTTGAAACAATACTATCTTACCAACCTAGACCGAGTACACATCCCAAGTGTGGACCAATGCAACTCATCATTACCACTAAATCATTAATTTCCTTACGATTAGATATCATCACAAGGATTGGATTCGCCTAATCACATCACCAGTACTAACTACCCGAAAGTACCTAGTAATAAAATTTGACGTATTTCTATCACCAGTCAACATTGTCTAGGTACGACTCACTAGCTACCTAATCTCCATGGTTGACTTCACACGAGTCATATTTGTAGCTCAATAGATGACATTAATTTTTCTTCACACCTCAATCGACTTTTCGTGTCACTATGGATTGACAAACATGCACACCACACTAAAACATGTGGATTTGTCACTATTGGCTTGCATAGGCACTCGCAACCTAATAGAACATCGAAATCAAAAATTTGGAAGCGATTAATGTCAACTAACTTGGTCTCCTTCCACTTGGTAAGTAATTTAACCCTTCATGCTAACCTCTTTGACTTCACCGTCGAGGACACGAACTAAATCATCAAACTATCGTGATAGGCCCAAACTAACACCGACGTCAAAAGATCCTCTACCGAACTTATCACATCACCCCCAAAAAGAACCTTGAACCTAGAACTCTAATACCATTTGCAACTCCCCGACTCTAATTTATGGGTTACCAGTAGTTAATCCGATCTACCCCGAGCGTTAGGTGTGAAGTGTAATGAAACAGCCTAAAAAATGTTGCTACTCTAGTGTTATTTTTAATTAACATTTCACTTGCTTAGCATGCAATTCCGATTTCACATCAAACTGCATGATGGATCCATGGTGAGCACCCAGGAGTCCTATAATTCCGAGATAATAACACAATTTAAAAGAGAGTACTTACTTATATAACACTCTCAAAATATAAAACCGTATCGAACCTTCCGTAACAAAAGAGGGAGTGAGTTGATTGCATGGTGGGAAATATACAAATACAGTATAGAATCGAACGACAGAGTGGAGACTCTAACACGTTATGACCACGTTCATATGCAACTACCTTGTCTACATATATAAACATACTTAATGCGTGAAATATTTTTACTTCCGAAAACCTTGTTCAAGACTTCCTTTTCTTATTTTGACATTTAACCCCTTATGTAACATGCACGGTTAAATACTCGAAACAATTACACTTAGTTTGACTGAAAGTCATTTCTTTATCGAAATTACCCTTTTCATTTTAACCAACCAACATTAGTGTTTTCATGGAGAATCACTCATTCAACACACGTGAACACCATGTTAGAAAATATTTATTTATCCTTTGAAAACCTTTCATAATAAACCCTTGTGTTTATTGTGGGTTGAACCACTTAGGTTGCTTAACCACCCATTTATCCAATTACTTTACCTTTTTCTTTACCTTATGGACATTAATCAATTTCAAATTTACTTTTCCATTTAATCTTTAACGGAACATTCATTAATTCATTCAACTTAAGCTATCTTAACATATTTTCACCACGCATTTCATTTCCTGACATGTTCTATAATCCTTTATCTTTATAAAAAAAATTATTCCAATAACTGCGTACTTTAACAGGCTCCACACCGCGGGCGACGCCACCATATGCTCTGGCTAGTGTTTTGGGCTTTCACCCTAGGGATCTGGGCCGGCCTTAATTTTTCCACTGTTATCTGAGTTCCTATTTTATGTTTTTTAATATTTTGTAAGCATCCACATCATTCAACTTTTTCTTTTACTCGGTCGAAGAAATTTTCACCCCAACTATTTTTGTACTTTGAAAATCATCATTTCATGCCCTTTAAACTGTAATTTTGATTTTATTCCGAAAATCATGTTCATTAGGACTATCACATGTAACATCATTTCCAACATTTTTCAATAAAATGATCCACTTTACTTAAAATTACCATTTTACCCTTTATTTCCAAATGGGCCTTTTACTCTATTTCGTAAGTGTTAAATTTTAACACACCATTAAGTTACCCACACTAACTTCTTACGTGTTTTAACACCTTAATAACCTTTTGGAGTAATGTTCTTTTGAATTAGAAGCATTTTTATTTCAACACTTTAATTTTCAATAATCATTAAACATATAAGACTACTGTAACACCCCACGATTTTGGGACTGAGAAATTAAATTTTCGGGAGAAATAAAATTTATTTAAATTGGAGAATTTTTAATTTTGTAAATTGAAGTCCGGAAATTGAGGACATTTTAAAGTATTCCGAATGATAATTCTGAGTGCGCCATTAGTTCCGGATGTGTCGAGATAGTCAAAATGACTGTCATTGGATTTTATTTCGGCTCCGAAATATTTTTAAGTTAGTTGGCTCGAATTGGAGTAAACGAGTCATTTAAAGTGTGTATTGACATTTAAAATTGGGACTTACGTTTTAAGGGCTTACGATTTCAGCCCTTCTCATTTGTGAGAAGAGAGAAAGATAAAGAAAGAGGAAAAGAAGAAGAAAGGAAGAGAGAGAAGGGAGAAAGCTTGGAGATTTCGGCCCAAACGCGATTTCCTCTACAATTTTGAGGCAAGTGTTTAATCTTGCTAAATATTTAATTTGTGTATTTCATTTCATAATTTGTGGATAAAATAATTGGATTTGAGTATTAATATCAAAACCTAGATTTTTGTGGTTTAAATCTTGAGATTAATGGTTCTATATGGGTTTGATGGTGTAGAAATGGATGGGATCATATTTGGGATGATTCATTGGATTAGAATCATGATTTGATGAAGGTTTAGGGGTTAGAAGTCAAATTTTAGGGTTTTAAATTCGTGGGTTTCATGAAGATGAAGAGAACTTTTTGAGACTACAGACCCGAATCGATTCGCCCCCCAAGCGAATCGATTCGGTTTAGGCAAAAGTGGCAGGTCTGCATGACCGAATCGATTCGGACCCAAGGCGAATCGATTTGTCTTGAGACAGAGTCCCAGGTCCTTTGGACCGAATCAATTCACAGTTGGAGTGAATCGATTCTCCCTTGAGACCGAATCGATTCGGCCCAGGCCGAATCAATTCGAAAATAGGGTTGTTTTGTGAATTTTCTCTAGAATGATTTCTAACCCTTTTTGGTTGGGTTTATTGATTTGGGACATGATTAGATGATGTAAGAGAGATATTTTGGAGATTTATTAGAAGTTTCTCACATGATGGGACCGCGGTTACGTATCGAGTTATCTTGGGGAATTATATCCATATATATTGGAGAAGATCATATCGATATAGTGGGGAATCTCATTGAGAATGGGAGTTCTATTTAGGGGTCATAAATGAGCCTCGTTATGCTGTACGGTTAAAGTCCCTTGAGAGAGTCGTGAGGGTAAGACATGGAATAGTAGGCCGATTATTGTATCTAATCCTTATAGAGACGGGATTCTACTCAAAATTGATTGAAGACCGACGAGAGAGAGTTGTCGCGTATCCTTAGTAAGGTTTACTTAAGGAATAAATTGTAAACTCAATATGATTTAGGGGTTCATAGGAGTAATTGAACCGTAGTCGGGATAGTGATTATATATCAGTGTGTTATTTCCCTAAGTGATGGGATTATGGGATGAATTTAAGATTGAGCTTGAGGTTTATAGATTATTAGTTAGGTGCATACCAATAGTCTAAATTAGTACTGGAGATATTAATGTACTTTTGCATATTTATGAGAAGTGTATTGATGGTTTCCTAAACTAAACTTTGGGTTATAATCTTAATGTTGGAGATATATCTATGTTGGAAGATTATTTATATCATAGGAGAAATACCTGAATATGCTTCAAGTGAGGGATCGTATTCATATAACGAGACGAGTTGAGGTGTTTGGGACGACGACTAGTATATTGAGGATTATGTATACTTATAGCCGAACTTATAAATCTTATACATACAAATGTGAGATAGCAGGTATATATGTACGTATATATATCTATATAGATATGCATATATGTGTATACTCATGTTGTGAATATCTAAACCGTATGTGATGGTTTAATTATATGATGTAATCATATGGATGTATATATATTGTGCATGTGAATGATATATATACTTGTATTGTTAAGCATACCCCGCCCATGCTATCATTGGGAAGTTGCCCGATGAGGGTGAGCACCCTAGCTCAATGACCAAAGTGTGGATATTCCCCAGGTCATAGCGTCCATTGTATTATTATGTGATTTACATTTTTTTGGGGGTGAGACATGGTGGGTATGTTTCGTCTCATTGACCGGTTAGGAACTATGACCGCTTAGCGGACGTCGTGTGTGTGTGTTGGCCCCAATGTCGGTGATATTGAGTCCGACCGTGGTCCCCAGGATGGTATATGAGTGATGCCCAGGAAGATGATAGCATGGTGTAGTTTATTGACAGTATGTAGCCGGTTGTATTATGTGTATGGCCATTGTACATTATATATGATATGTACACTTGGCTATGGGAATGAATGGTTGTATATATATATATATATATATATATATATATATATATATATATATATATATATATATATATATATATATATTATATCCTGTAGTGAAAGGAAATGAAATTCCTATGGTGTACATCTTGGGAGATTATGGTGTACTAAAATGTTGGGGGTTGATGTATCACATTTAAGGAAAATTTCAGTTATAACAACCCAAGGATTTAGTGGAGATTTTTGGGTTACTCTTAGGTAGTAATCCAAATTTGAGAAGTTGAAGAAATAAAAATTGTGTGATGACATAATGGATCCCTACAATCAACATTGCTAAGAAGTAGTGTATCGGGGGGTTTCCCTGTTTGGATTTCGTTTTGCGAGACGCCCCACGCACGAAACGCAGTGCAATGTTGAGAGTAGTGAAAAGTTTTGTCCTTGGTACTTGTATGTATCAGTAATACGATTGTGTAGTTGACATTATGGATCCCTATGATCAACATGGTCGAGAAGTAGTGTATCGGGCGGGTTCCTTGTTTGGATTTCTCTTTGCGAGACGTCCCACGCACGAAATGCAGTGCCATGTTGAGAATAGAGAGAAGTTTTGTCCTTAATATTTATAAGTAGCAGTAGTATAATTGGTGCGGATGACATGATGGATCCCCACGATCGACATTGTTAAAGAGTAGTGTATTGGGGGGGTTCCTTGTTTGGATTTTGCTTTTCGAGACGCCCCCCACACGAAACATAGTGCAATGTTGAGAGTGGAGAGAAGTTTTGTCCTTATTAAATTGTATGCATGCTATTTATATATTAAATTATATTATTGAAGCCTAATGTTAATGGGTGACGTATTAAAACTTATAACTTGTATAAGTTAATAAATCAAAATCAATTAAGCCTAGTATGGCATAAATGTGTGTATATAGTTAAGTGTGATTAGAATGGGAAGGATTCTTGGGTTATGTTAGAATGGCAGGTCTTGTGAGTATAGGTCATGCATATAGTAAGTTAGGTTGTCCTTATGGGTGGGGTAACTTAATTAAGATTCCAGGACGCGAATAGGTGCGCGCTGTTAGATGAGAGATGAGTTGGATTTTCACGAGAGTGCGACTCCACTTTAATTATTAAATTAGCGCATTTATATTTATTATGCACGTTAACACACTTGCTAAATATTTTTTAGACCTCGGGCTCTGACCCGTTTATATTCCTCTCCTACCATATATATATATATATATATATATATATATATATATATATATTACTACAGGTGTCCTACCGTATGGATACCGGATGCTTTTCTGTCCAGAGTCCCGGGAGTCGTAACAGGTGCGGACTGTCGTGGGAATTGGATTGTAGTCGCTTCCTATCTCTTTGTAAATCTAGGTAGGATTCATGTTGTGTATCGGGTTTCTTCCCAATGAATATTTATAGATGTTTATATTTCTTCTTTACGATGTTGTACTGTCTGTGACCCGACAGTTTATTCGGGTATATTTCCTTGTATGTACTCTTTTCATTTTATTCTAGCACTTCTTTTATCATGGTACTTGTGCTTTATACCTTTGTTAGTAGCTGATAGTGTTGGTTTGTTGTCTTTTGCATATTTTATTTAAATTTTGGCATCCGCTTTTAATAGTTTCGGGTAGTTAGCCTTATATTATTTAGTATTGTCAGTTGATGTAGAGACTGAGCCATCTGAGATACCTGATTTAATGTAGTATAGGGTTGGCCACCCATTATTATTTTAAGTGGGTTGTTACAACTACCTTATAAGAAAAACACCATTTTATTTTACTAACATATCTAGTCTTACAACCTTACACTTATCACCTATAATCCCTTTTTGACAAACTTTGAAGACTAGAATTTCTAATATTCTTATTTCATGTTCAAACCCAATAAAACCTAGTTTAAACCTGTTTATATGTCCATTATCAAAATACTACAAGTTTATATGCATGAGAAGATGGATTTTTATTCTAAATCCTATCAAATGAGTTAAACATACATTTCATTCTGGAAATTCTTAATACTTGCAAAATTATGCCTCTCAAGACATAAAGATATTTTTAATTTCTTCAAACTCAACAAATATTCATTTTCATGACATCTCCATTTTTGCAAGAAACTTTGGAACTTAATTTCACGAACATTGAAGCAAAATCAACCTTATTTTTCAAACATTTTATTTCATAAAATGTTTAACATCAAATTTCTAGAAAATACACCATTTTCATAAAATACCAATTTCAATAGTTCAAAATTTGAAATATTTACTCATCCTTTATTTCAAACAAAATAATAATTTTACCAACATTTGTATTCCATATAAATGTTTAATATTAATCTACTAGAAACCATAATTATTCATGTGCATTCTACCCATGTAATCTAAAAACAAACTACTCGTAAATGCAAATAGAGTCTTAAACACTAAGGATAGATTTTACCACCTCAAACACTTCAAATGGTGGTAGAGAAGTTGGTGTAGGAAGAGCAAACCCCACCTTCAAACGTGGCCTCAAGGGGTTACCAAATGCATCCTCCATATGTGCTCCATTTAAGCTTCCAAGAAAATCCCCAATAATACTGTAACAACCCGCTCAAAATAATAACAGGTGGCCAGCCCTATACTACATTAAATTAGGTATCTCAGATGGATCAGTCTCAACATCAACTGACAATACTAAATAATATAAGGCTAACTACCCGAAACCATTAAAAGCGGATGCCAAAATTTAATAAAATATGCAACAGACAACAAACTAACACTATCAGCTACTAACAAAAGTATAATTCACAAGTATGATGATGAAAAAAAGTGCTAGAATAAAATGAAATGAGTACACACAAGGAAATAAACCCGAATAAGTTGTCGGTTCATAGACAGTACAACAACTGAAATAAAAAAAATATAAACCATTACAAATGACTCTTGGGTATAAACCCGATATACAATGTGAATCCTACCTAGATTTACAAGAAGTAGGAAGTGACTATAATCCAAATCCCACAATAGTCCTCACCTGTTACGGCTCCCACGACTCTGGATAGAAGGGCATCCGGCATCCATGCGGTAGGACACCTGTAGTAACATATATATATATATATATATATATATATATATAGCATGAGAGAAATATAAACGGGTCAGAGCCCGAGGTGTAAAAATGTTTAGTAAGTGTGTTAACCGTGCATACAAAATATAAATGCACTTATTTCATAATTAAAGTGGAGTCGCACTCTCGTGAATCCCCAACTCACCTCTCATCTAACAGCGCGCACCTATTCGCGTCCTGTAATCTTAATTAAGTTACCCCACCCATAAGGACAACCTAACTTACTATAGGCACGACCTATACCCACAAGACCTGCCATTCTAACATAACCCAAGAATCCTTCCCATTCTAATCACACTTAACTATATGCACACGTTTATGCCATACTAGGCTTAATTGATTTTGATTTATTAACTTATGCCAGTTATAAGTTTTAATTCATTACCCATTAACATTAGTCTTCAATAATACAATTTAATCTCTAAATAGCATGCATACAATTTAACAAGGACAAAACTTCTCTCCACTCTCAACATTGCACTATGTTTCGTTCGTGGGGCGTCTTGCAAAGCGAAATCCAAACAAGGAACCCCCCCAATACACTACTCCTTGACAATGTCGATCGTGGGGATCCATCAAGTCATTCACACCAATTATACTACTGCTACTTATAAGTATTGAGGACAAAACTTCTCTCTATTCTCAACATGGCACTAAATTTCGTGTGTGGTGCGTCTCGCAAAGTGAAATCCAAACAAGGAACCCCCCAATACACTACTCCTTGGCAATGTGGATTGTAGGGATCCATTATGTCATCACACAATTTCTATTTCTTTAACTTCTCAAATTTGGATCACTACCTAAGAGTAACCCCAAAATCTCCACTAAATCCTTGGGTTGATATAACCGAAATTTCCCTTAAATGCGATACATCAACCCCCAACATTTTAGTACACCATAATCTCACAAGATGTAAACCATAGGAATTTCATATCCTTTTGCCTACAGGATATAATAAATATATATATATTTACTCTAAACATATATATGTATAAACAACCATTCATTCCCATCGCCAAGTGTACATATCATATATAATGTACAATGGCCATACACATAATACATCCGGCTACACACTGCCGACAAACTTCACCATGCTATCATCTTCCAGGGCATCACTCATATATCGTCCTGGGGACCACGGTCGGACTCAATATCGTCGACATCGGGGCCAACACACACACGACGTCCGGGAAGCGGTCATAGTTCCTAACCGGTCAATGAGACGAGACATACCCACCACGTCACACCCCAAAAAAATGCAAATCACATAATAACACAATGGACGCTATGACCTGCGGAATATCCACACACTGCTCATCGAGCTAGGGTGCTCTCCCTCAATGCGCAACTTCCCAATGATAGCATTTGCGGGGTATGCTTAACAATACAAGTATATATATCATTCACATGCACAATATATATACATCCATATGACATATAATTAAACCATCACATACGGTTTAGATATTCACAACATGAGTATACACATATATGCATATCTACATAGATATATATACGTACATATATATATACTATCTCACATTTGTATGTATAAGATTTATAAGCTCGGCTATAAGTATACGTAATCCTCAATATACTAGTCGTCGTCCCAATCACATCAACACGTCTTTTTCTATGAATACGATCCCTCACTTGAAGAATATTCATTTATTTCTCCTATGATATAAATAATCTTCCAACATAGATATGTCTCTAATATTAAGGTTATCACCCAAAGTTTAGTATAGGTAACAATCACTACACATCACATCTATATCAGAAAGAACATTAATATCTCTAGTACTAATTTTGACTATTAGTATGCACATAACTAATAGTCTATAAACCTCAAGCTCAATCTTAAATTCATCTTATGATCCCATCACTTAGGGAAATACCACACTGATATATAATCACCATCCCGACTACGGTTCAATCACTCTTATGAATCCCCTAGTCTAATGCCTTTCTGATTTATTCCTAGAATTTATCATTTCTAAGGATATGCGGCCACTCTCTCTCTCTCATTGGTCCCATATTTGTATCTTAATAGAATCCTATCTCTACAAGGATTCAACATGTATATCGGCCTAATATTTCACAACATACCCTCGCAACTCTCTCTAAGAGCTCTTAACCTCACATCATGTCTAAACTCACTTTTGATCTATAATTAGGATTCTCGTCCCCAATGAGGTTTCCCACTATCTCTATACACAACTCCAATGCATACATATAAACATATATTTTCCCCAAACTACTTCAAGAAGTCCCCATGATCATAACATGTGAGAAACCCCTTATAAGTCTCCAAAACATATCTCTTACATCATAAAAGAAGGTCCCGTATCGATAAACCCAATCAAAAAGGGGTAAAAATCATTATAGAAAAACTCCACAAAACAGCCCTGTTTTCGAATCGATTCGGCTTGGTACGAATCGATTCGATCTCAAGGGAGAATCGGTTCGCTCCAACTACGAATCGATTCGGTCCAAAGGACCTGGGACACTGTCTCAAGCCGAACCGATTCGCCTTGGGTCCGAATTGATTCGGTCATGCAGACCTGCCACTTTTGCCAAAGTTGAATCGATTTGCTTAAGGGGCAAATCGATTCGGGTCTGCAGAAACTTGAAGGTTTCTTCTTCTTCACAAAATCCACGAATTTCAAACCCTAAAATTATCACTTCTAACCCTTAAACCTCCATTAAAACATGATTCTAAGCCAATAACTCAACCCAGCTCTAATTCTAATCATCTCTACACCCTCAAACCCATTTATGAACATCAATCTCAATTTTTAACCAACAAAATCTAGGTTTTGATTTTAATACCCAAAATCTAATTTTTCTTATCCACAAATTATGAAATGAATTACACAAATGAATTATTTAGCAAGATTAAACACTTGTCTCGAAGTTGTAGAGGTTGAATCATCCTCGAGATCGCGTTTGGGCCGGAATATCCAAGCTTTTCCCTTCTCTCTCTCTTCCTTTCTTCTTCTTTCTTTCTTCCTTTCTCTTTCTCTTTCTCTTTCTCTCTTTCTCACAAATGAGAAGGCTTGATCCGTAAGCCTCTTAAATCCCTTAAAACATAAGTCCCAGTTTTAAATGTTAATACACACTTTAAATGATTCGTTTACTCCAATTCGAGTCAAACTAACTTAAAAAATATTCCGGAGCTGAAATAAAACCCAATGACAGTCATTTTGACTATCTCGACCCATCCGAAATAAATGGCGCACTCAGAATTATCATTTGGAATACTTTAAAATGTCCTCAATTTTTGGACCTAAATTTCCAAATTTTAAAATTCTCCAATTTAAATAAATTTCTTTCTCCCAAAAATTTAATTTCTTAGTCCCAAAATCGTGGGGTGTTACACTCTTCCTCCCTTACAATAATTTTGCCCGCAAAATTTAAGATATGCCTAGGACTTCGAATCTCATCTAGTCCTTACATCTACCCTCTAGATCACTGTAGCGATCCTTTCCAGTTCTCGCATCGAACCGTACAAACATTTAAAATCATACTAGCTACCCAGGGCGCCTATACACCCCGTACCCGAGCTCAACTCATAAAATCATAACGCGGCTCTACAAGATTCAAGTCGTAATATAACTCTCAACAATTTCTATAGTAACATGATACGTATATATACAAGTTTGAAATTCCCAATGGTTGAACTCTTCTCAATTCCTGACACTATCTACTTACATGCGGGGGAGGTCTCACAAGAGAAATCCAAACAAGGAACCCTCCCAATACACTACTGCGTAGCTATGTCAGGGATTGAGATCAGTTGAACCAAGGTTAAGGTTTTATGAAAGATTTTCGAATTATAAATATTGACCGAAGGCCCATATAACTATATAATATATAACAATTCCATGTCTTTCGACACGCCAAACAAACACCTTATGTTTAAGACACAAGGCTTCAACAAGCATAATACTCTAACCAATACCTAGTCCTCCAACTAGCACAACCATGAGCTAAATTCTCCGCTAAAAAATAAATCTAATAAACTCTAAACCTCTCAGTTATAGAATTCCTTTACATTACATCAACACATTTTCACAAAACAAGTTCTTCCCTCATTGGAACACTAAAATTTCTTGTCCTAGCCTAAGTAGAAAACAATTACCTTATCAATTCACACTCCCAAACATCAATAGAGAAACTCTCTACTAACTCATTACAAGACGGTTTAATATCCCAAAAGATGTCGTACAAAGACCACACTTGCTCACTCCCTCTTCCCATAAGGCAATACTCCCGATATTAGGACCACTCCACACCTCACATCGGTAAAAGTTCCCAACACCAGGTTTGCTAATAATTGTTGAGGAATTTCTCAATCTAAACCTCCCAAGGGCTCCCTATTCTCTCCTCATCAGTACTTACCCTTTCGATCATGAAATTCTCCTTCTTATCTTTGCCTGAATCACGGAAAGAAATACCTCAAATCAAAACGTACCCAAAATATGTTATGGGTATTACACCTACATCTCTCATCTTGCCTCTTCCTAACCGACTTATCCTCGACGATGTCTGAGACGAAAATAACTGTGTCAGAACGTCGTTTAAATGAGTACACCTCACAGAAAAAGATAAACGTAGTGAACACAACAATCCTACTAGTAGCTCTTTATGTCAAGAACGTCAACGGAGGAACGTAGAAAATCCGCACAGATCCGAAAGACTCTAGAACCTGATACTTTGATACCATCTGTAACAACCCGCTCAAAATAATAACGGGTGGCCAGCCCTATACTACATTAAATCAGGTATCTCAGATGGCTCAGTCTCAACATCAACTAACAATACTAAATAATATAAGGCTAACTACCCGAAACCATTAAAAGCAGATGCCAAAATTTAATAAAATATGCAACAGACAACAAACTAACACTATCAGCTACTAACAAAAGTAGAATGCACAAGTATTGTGATGAAAGAAATTGCTAGAATAAAATGAAATGAGTACATATAAGGAAATAAACCCAAATAAGCTGTCGGGTCACAGACAGTACAACAACTGAAATAAAAAAAATATAAACCACTACAAATGACTCTTGGGTATAAACCCGATATACAATGTGAATCCTACCTAGATTTACAAGAAGTAGTAAGCGACTATAATCCAAATCTCGAAACATTCTGCACCTGTTACGGCTCCCACGACTCTGGATAGAAGGGCATCCGACATCCATGCGGTAGGACACCTGTAGTAATATATATATATATATATATATATATATATATATATATATATATATATATATATATATATATATATAGCAGGAGAGAAATATAAACGAGTGAGAGCCCGAGTTGTAAAAATGTTTAGCAAGTGTGTTAACCGTGCATAATAAATATAAATGCACTTATTTCATAATTAAAGTGGAGTCGCACTCTCGTGAATCCCCAACTTACCTCTCATCTAACAGCGCGCACCTATTCGCGTATTGGAATCTTACTTAAGTTACCCCACCCATAAAGACAACCTAACTTACTATAGGCACGACCTATACCTAGAAGACCTGCCATTCTAACATAACCCAATAATCCTTCCCATTCTAATCACACTTAACTATATGAACACGTTTATGCCATACTAGGCTTAACTGATTATGATTTATTAACTTATGCCAGTTATAAGTTTTAATTCTTTACCCATTAACATTAGGCTTCAATAATAAAATATAATCTATAAATAACATGCATACAATTTAATAAGGACAAAACTTCTCTCCACTCTCAACATTGCACTATGTTTCGTGCGTGGGGCGTCTCGCAAAGCGAAATCCAAACAAGGAACCCCCCAATACACTACTCCTTGACAATGTCGATCGTGGGGATCCATCATGTCATTCACACTAATTATACTACTGCTACTTATAAGTATTGAGGACAAAACTTCTCTCTATTCTCAACATGGCACCGCAATTCGTGTGTGGTGCGTCTCGCAAAGTGAAATCCAAACAAGGAACCCCCCAATACACTACTCCTTGGCAATGTTGATTGTAAGGATCCATTATGTCATCACACAATTTCTATTTCTTTAACCTCTCAAATTTGGATCACTACCTAAGAGTAACCCCAAAATCACCACTAAATCCTTGGGTTGATATAACCGAAATTTCCCTTAAATGCGATACATCAACCCCCAACATTTTAGTACACCATAATCTCACAAGATGTAAACCATAGGAATTTCATATCCTTTCGCCTATAGGATATAATAAATATATATATATTTACTCTAAACATCTATATAGACAACCATTCATTCCCATAGCCAAGTGTACATATCATATATAATGTACAATGGCCATACACATAATACATCCGGCTACATACTGTCGATAAACTGCACCATGCTATCATCTCCCAGGGCATCACTCATATACCATCGTGGAGACCACGGTCGGACTCAATATCACCGATATCGGGGCCAACACACACACACGACGTCTGGGAAGCGGTCATAGTTCCTAACCGCTCAATGAGACGAGACATACCCACCACGTCTCACCCAAAAAAAAATGCAAATCACATAACACAATGGACGCTATGACTTGGGGAATATCCACACACTGCTCATCGAGCTAGGGTGGTCACCCTCGTCGCGCAACTGCCTAATGATAGCATTTGAGGGGTATGCTTAACAATACAAGTATATATATCATTCACATGCACATTATACATACATCCATACGATACATCATATAATTGAACCATCACATACGGTTTAGATATTCACAACATGAGTATACACAGATATTCATATCTACATAGATATATATACGTACATATATACATACTATCTCACATTTGTATGTATAAGATTTATAAGCTCGGCTATAAGTATACATAATCCTCAATATACTAGTCGTCATCCCAATCACGTCAACTCGTCTCGTTCTATGAATACGATCCCTCACTTGAAGCTTATTCATTTATTTCTCCTATGATATAAATAATCTTCCAACATAGATATATCTCCAACATTAAGGTTATCACCCAAAGTTTAGTGTAGGTAACAATCACTACACATCACATTTATATCCGAAAGAACAGTAATATCTCTAGTACCAATTTCGACTATTGGTATGAACCTAGCTAATAGTCTATAAACCTCAAGCTTAATCTTAAATTCATCTCATGATCCCATCACTTAGGGAAATACCACACTGATATATAATCTCTATCTCGACTACGGTTCAATCACTCTTATGAATCCCTTAGTCTAACGCCTTTCCAATTTATTCCTAAAATTTATCATTTCTAAGGATATGCGGCCACTCTCTCTCTCACACATTGGTCCAATATTTGTATCTTAATAGAATCCTATCTCTACAAGGATTCGACATGAATATCGGCCTAACATTTCACAACATACCCTCACAACTCTCTCTAAGAGCTCTTAACCTCACATCATGTCTAAACTCACTTTTGATCTATAATTAGGATTCCCATCCCCAATGAGGTTTCCCACTATATCTATACAACTCCAATGCATACATATAAACATATATTTTCCCAAATCTACTTCAAGAAGTCTCCAAGATCATAACATGTGAGAAACCCCTTATAAGTCTCCAAAACATATCTCTTGCATCATAAAAGAAGGTCCCGTATCGATAAACCCAATCAAAAAGGGGTAAAAATCATTATAGAAAAACTCCACAAAACAACCCTGTTTCCGAATCGATTCGGCCTGAACCGAATCGATTCGGTCTCAAGGGCGAATCAATTCGGTCTCAAGGGCGAATCGATTCGCTCCAACTGCGAATCGATTCGGTCCAAAGGACCTGGGACACTGTCTCAAGCCGAATCGATTCGCCTTGGGTCCGAATCGATTCGGTCATGCAGACCTGCCACTTTTTCCAAAGCCGAATCGATTCCCTTAAGGGGCGAATCGATTCGGGTATGCAAAAACTTGAAGGTTTCTTCTTCTACACAAAACCCACGAATTTCAAACCCTAAAATTATCACTTCTAACCCTTAAACCTCCATCAAAACATGATTTTAAGCCAATAACTCAACCCAACTCTAATTCTAATCATCTCTACACCCTCAAACCCATTTATGAACATCAATTTCAAGATTTAACCAACAAAATATAGGTTTTGATTTTAGTACCCCAAATCCAAATTTTCTTATCCACAAATTATGAAATGAATTACACAAATGAATTATTTAGCAAGATTAAACACTTGCCTCGAAGTTGTAGAGGTTGAATCATCCTCGAGATCGCATTTGGGCTGGAATATCCAAGCTTTTCCCTTCTCTCTCTCTCTTCCTTTATTCTTCTTCTTCTTCTTTCTTTCTTCCTTTCTCTTTCTCTTTCTCTCTTTCTCACAAATGAGAAGGCTTGATCCGTAAGCCTCTTAAATCCCTTAAAACATAAGTCTCAGTTTTAAATGTTAATACACACTTTAAATGACTCGTTTACTCCAATTCGAGTCAAACTAACTTAAAAAATATTCCGGAGCCGAAATAAAACCCAATGACAGTCATTTTGACTATCTCGACCCATCCGGAACCAATGGCGCACTTAGAATTATCATTCGGAATACTTTAAAATGTCCTTAATTTTTAGACCTAAATTTCCAAATTTTAAAATTCTCAATTTAAATAAATTTATTTCTCCCAAAAATTTAATTTCTTAGTCCCAAAATCATGGGGTGTTATAAATACTGTCTTCAAACTCCGTGGAATCTTCCTTCTCCATCTTCAAGAATCCCTAAAAATGCTCTATAATTCGTATCTCCACTAAATAATGGTGGAAATGGTGGTGGGATGGTGTAGAGAAGCCAAAAATAGTGGAAGACTACTCCACCCTCTTGTAATACCCCGTATTTTTATGCTATATTAATTTGGGGGTTTTATTAAAATTAATGAGAGTGAATTATTTAATAAGAATCCGGAAATTAATTATGTTATAATTATTAACGTGACGAGAGTTAGTAATTATATAAAATTGTCGAATATTACTAATGAGCATAGTAATATATGATATGGGTTATATTATAAGTCACGAGTGAATGAAATAACAATTTTGAGAATTTTAGTCGGGACGCGCCCGTGTCGCGTCGGGACTAATTATTGAGATATAAAAGTGAATATTTTATAAGTTGTTCGTATGGTCGTTTTGAGTGCGCCAACGCGTCCGGAAGGGTTGAGATAGTCAGAAAAGTGTACCCGGGGGTTTAGTTCGGGTCTCGGGGTGTTTTTAGACTTAATTAGTGATCCGTGAGGGCATTTTGGTCATTTTACAAAATAGGGAAATTAAACCCACGAATTTCAGCCATCCTTAGCAGCCATTTAAGTCAGCCTTTTAGGGTTAGAACATTCAGAACCCTAGAACGGCCATTGGAGTAGAGAGGAGAGAGCTCTCAAGGTGATTCAAGGCTAAAACACCACCATTTGCACCACCGTCACCACCAACGCGTAGATCGCGAGGAGGAGAACGCAACCACCCCAATATCAGCAGGAAACCAGACCTATGAAATCCCAGGCAAGTGTTTAACTTGCGTATTTTCGTTGGTGCAATATTCATATTAGTGTAGGAATGATTAGGAGTGTAATCAATGGAAGAAAACCCCAATTTTGGTAGGGATTTGCATGTAGAAAACAGTATAACCATATTCTGGAAATATTATGTAAAGTAGATGATTAACCCACAAATTTTTGATGATATGTTAGAAGGAAATTCGGAGAAAACTGATTAGAACAAAAGTTAAGAAAACATTAGAGTTCTTAATGTTTAAATGAGATTTTGGGTTGTTTAACCATGATTAATGATGGATATACGCATGCTGAACGTTAAAAACATCTGGAAATATGTTATTATGTTTGTAGTAGGAGTTTTGGGACGATTAGTGTTGGAAAATATTGATTTGGGTGAAGAATTTTGGTAAAACCCGTAACTGCACTTCTGCAGGATTTCGCAGACCTGCTTGATCGATCGATCGAGCCTAGAGCTTCGATCGATCGAGGGTTCGATCGATCGAGCCCCAGACCTCGATCGATCGACCCTACCAGGCAGACTATTATTTCCCTTGTTTAATTAATTAAACATGATTCATCGTGAAATAATTTTTGGGCTTTATGAATAAAATGTTTTGGGATATAGGAGGGACCAGTAGGGAATATGATTAAGTGTTGAGAACTTTATTATGAGATGATAATTGTATTTTAGGGACAATTATTTAAAGGATGAGGAAACTACGTAATTCAAGTGAGAGATTACGTCAAATACTTACGATAGTGAATAGACGTTTACCTACTGATTTTGCTACTTGGATGGATAGAATCCACGAGTGTCACATAGCTAGTGAGAAAACCCTTCGAGTTAAGGTTAGAGACGAAACCTTATACGTAATCATAATAATGAGAAATTAAGGATAAATATTGTGACTATGGGTTACGAGAGGAACCTATATTAATATGATGAAATGGGTATATTTATATGATTGTGTGTAAATATATTATATGCATGTGGAAAACGTACCCGCGCTACTTGCTATCCCTGAGGTTACCGCGCTGGGACGATCTTATCCTGTGTTGCTTTATGGGGGATATTGATTCGTACCCTAGAAGTTAGAGATCCTAGGTACGGGCTATCAGATTGATAGTCGGACGGTCCTAAGAGACGTGTGGGTATGTACTGACCTCTTGGACTTGGAATCTATGCTTCGCCTCAACGTTGTTTTGTATATGTTAATACAGTTCGAGAGTGATTCTGAACTTGTATTTCCCTTTGTGTGAGCGATACGGGGATTGGATAGCAGAGTATGCCCGCACCATAGTTTAGTTGGGGTGCTGTTATATATATATACTATACGAGTAGTTAATATATATATGACGTTATAAACTTTAAACTGCCTACTGTGATTTGATAAGTAGAACATGGTTGTTGACTCAAATTATTAAATACTTGTTTTGTGAAAGTATGAGAAGACACTGGGAAACTTTATAATTTAATGAAGCTAAAACGAGAGTAGTGCTACAAATTGAAAGTAACCTTTTTAAAACATTGTCATTGTTCGGTTTTGAAAACTTATGAGTAAGTTAAGATGAACTAAATTATTTGGGAAGGTTAGTACGATAGGCGTGCACATTAGAAGAGAGGTGAGAATTTCTCAAGAGAGTGTCGAACTAATATGATTTGCATTGGCCTGTATCAATTTAAATACTTGCTTAACGTATTTTTAAAATCAAACACACTTTCGGGCTCTGACCCGTTTCTTTTCCTCTCTCTCTCTCTCTCTCTTGTATATATATATATATATGTATATTTTCAGGTGCCCAGCCACAGGGGCGTCTTGCTTAGGATCCCTTGAGAAGAACGAGCTGCAGCTTAGGTGGGAGTTGCAGGTTACTTGAGTAGACGGCTTCTGTTATTGACTCCACTCCTATTATTCTCATTTATTGGGCACGTGTCGCCCTTTTCATCATTTCATTTGTTGTTGGGATTTTGTATTTCCTTTATTTCCAGTTTTGTTCTATTGGATTTATTCAGGAGGGATTTGTGGTTTTAGTTCCATTTGTTGACATTCGATTGACGAATGTATTATGTTATTTGGTTTATTCTGGTGTGATTCTTTATTGTAGAAATGTTGTTTTAAATTAAAATAAATCTTTTTCTTTAATTAAAAATTGGAAAGCTTTGTATGGAAAATGTTTTGACACTTAGCTTAATTATTTAGGGTGTTAAATTGGATTTTTTTTTTTTTTTTTATCGACAGTGATGCTAAGAATGAACCAACTGTTTACCTTGATTTAATTTAATAAAGGAGTGATCGCCCGGTATTTAATTCGGCGGGGTGTCACACCTCTCTCCCTCTTTCGTCTTCTTCGCTCTTCAAAAGTACCCAAATGATCCCGAAAAATCCTTATAAAAACCCTCCAAATCCTTAATTTCCCGTTTTCCCAATCTGGGCTCACCAGAGCTCGACAACTCATCAAAAATAGGGCCCAAAATGTGAAAGCGCATAAGGACAATCTGATACACATGATTTCGAAATGCGTCATTCGAACGACATTAGGCCTCGTCCAAATTACAAGGGCATGTCGTTCGATCCATGGCTTCTAACGACCTTCAAATGACCCGTGAAAGTTACACATGGTGTCGCGTTCGAAGCTCAGTTAATCCCTTGCTTTGAATAATCCTAACAACTAGTTCAAATGACACACTTCTTCGTTCGAATGACCCCTTCTTATTCTTTTCTCGAATTCCAATTTTTACCCACAAATTTCCAAACATTATCATCAAGCTCACTTTATTATGATTTATACATAATTTAAATGAAATATTATAGATACTTATTACAAAAATCTCCCCCCTTGGCTATTCCAGTGAAAAATCAAAAACCAAGTTAGTATAAAAATCCCTAAGACAATGTATCCTAATGTCCTCCCAACCCTAAGAACAGAACGACATTTGATACTTTATCTTCAACTTAATTTGTTCTCCTCTTAGAGAAATTTTTCTTCATCTTATGTAGTCCACGATATTATTATTAAAGAATTTGAGATCTACACACATGAAACAAAAGAAAATACCGTGACGCGTACAAGTATTAAATAAAAATAAAACTCCCCCTTAATTTTTTTCTCCCTTTTTTGTCCGTAATAGAAAAAGTAGTAGAATCAAAACATGAATAATAAGCATCACATGAAGAAGCAAATATATCATCACAAATATGTCATTACAGCACATGCGATGAATATCGAAAAGGAACAATGTGTTCTCCACCTGTTAAACAACTATTCTTGAAGTTTTTCAAAATTTTCAAGTAAGGTATATGTATAAACGGTACATATAGATACAAAACATATAGTCACCATAGAATAGTGCTAAAATACCCAAACCGTGAAAATGGACATAATTGTATCGACATTTTTCATAGGCACATGAACATAAACATTCATAACATAGGTTCATGAAGTCGTGAGATACTTATAATGAAAAACTCAATTTCAACCTTAAGTGTAGAGTGATGAACTTAAATGAAATTGACTCGACATATGAAACATGCCATGAATTTGAATGATTCTTAAATCAATAACGCTAAATTATTTAATCCTTTTTAAGAGAGTCCATTGTGCAAACACATTGATCTTCTACTTTATAACACCCTCAAAATCTCATATATATAAGAATTCATTATAACAATGATCATATGTAGTGAAGTATCACTGAATATAAGATAAATGGCCTAGGCACTTCCATTTTGGTGTTGTTAATGTTTTTAGACTCTTTTTGCAAATGGTGGCTTTTAACTCAAAAATAATTTTGTTCTTTCGTATCCCCTTTCCATTGCTTAACATATATCAATATTTTTTCAGAAACAAAATCCGGGCAACAACTTATCTCTATTTACATTTGCTTCGTTATTAAGTAGGATTGAGATGAGATCATTGTATTTGACCCATGATAAGCAAGTACAATGTTCAAAAAGTCTATGCAGTGATCAACGAAATATTATCCTCACATTAGTAAGCATACTAACAAAACAAAAGCCATGTCTCAAAACTCTATGAAAAAGTCACATGGATGGATGACATGTAGTGTTGATCCGAATATCTTAAATGTTCATCCATACATGGTGAAAAAATGAAATTACACAAATATTTTTCTCGTTTTCAAAATTTTTACCAAAAATAAAATCCTTTTCAATTTTTCAAACTTTTTCTTAAAAATCGAAAATATTTTTTGATTGTTCAACTTTTTTATAAAAAAGAAAATCTTTTTTGGAATTTTTCAGAATGTATCAAAAATAAATGTAAGAATACAATAGTAATATAATCTAGCAATAGGGACATACGATATGATCATGATATGCAACCTACACTAGATAAAGTACCAAAACTCAATCAATAGAGAAAATACCCAAAAACTTCCTAAGATTCTCAAATCTAAGTGCATGTAAAGGTTTCATGAAAATATCGGATAATTGACATTCGGTGCTCATAAAGCTCAAGGACGTGACCTTATTATCAATCAAATCATGAATAAAATGCTCGCTTATCCTAATATGCTTTGTACGAGAATGTTGGACCGAATTACAGGATATATGGATCGTACTTGTATTATCACATGAAATAGTAATTGTTCCTTAGGCAATCCCATAATCTTTCAAAATTTGATCCAACCATAATAATTGTGCTAAAAAACTCTTGGTGGCTATATACTCAGCCTCCTCCATGAAAAAATATGGATTTTTTCTTCTTGCTCAACTAAGAGACAAGAGCACTCCCAAAGTAAAAAAACACACACTTAAGGTGCTCCTATAGCCATCAACATCCTCGGACCAGTCGACATTTGAATAGGAAGATAAACGATCATCTGTATCAAAGGAATACCAAAAATCATTGGAAGAGTACCACTCTCATATTTGATGATACGTTTAAGTGCGAGTGAGACTCTTTTGAGGACACTTGGTATCGCGCATAGACTCTAACGTTAAAGGCTATGTCGGAACGACTAGTGGTCAAGTAGAGAAGACTAACTATCGTGCTCCTATAAAGGGCTTTCTCTATGTCCTTGCCTAAATTGTCTTTGCTAAGCTTAGTTTATGTACTCATAGGGGTGCGTGAGTGCTAAGCGAAGTCTAAATGAAACATTTTCACTAGGTTCCTTGTATATTTTGATTGAGAGATTAATATCCTATCCTGTAGTTGATGCACCTGAAGACCTAAAAAGAACATAAACTCACCAATCATGCTCATCTCAAACTCGCTCTTCATCTCTTCCACATATGTGTTAGAATATCGGGATCATGTGGATCTAAATACTATATCGTCCACATAGACTTGGGTAACTGAGATATCATTATTATTTTCCTCATAAACAAATTTTTATTCACTGCCCCTCTCTTGAAGCCATGAGCTAAGAGATAAGAAGTGAGCCTCTTGTACTGATCATGGGCTCCTTGATTCAAACTATTCATGTCCTTTTTAAGATAATAGACGTGTCCCGAGTGCTTTGGGTCTTCGGTTATTCCACATACACTTACTCCTTTAGAATTTCATTAATGAAGGAAATCTTAACATCCATTTGATATAACTTGAAGCGTAGATGACATACTATGGCCAGTAGTAAGCAGATAGGCTCAAGCCTAGAAATAAAAGAGAATGGCTCATCAAAGTCTGCACCCTCGATCTATGTATAGCCTTGAGCGACAAACCTAGCCTTAGTACAAATTGTGATAGCATTATCATCCATCTTATATTTGTAAATCCACTTGGTACCTATCATATTTGTCTCGCTAGTTCGGGGGACTAATACTCAGGCATCGTTCCTATAAAACTGAAGTAGCTTAGTGCGGGTACCTTGATTTGTCACTCTGGAAAATACGAGTAGCCCGATTAAACATGGCCCAAAGTTTAGAGGCCCCGCGCATCAACTGATTCATTTGTGACTTATTTAATTCCAAAAATCTCTCATGGAGATATTCTAGGGATTATAGGTTAACGTGGGGGAGTCCAACAACCCCACTCTAAAAAAAAAAGCATGTATGTAATAAACCCTCAGACCGGGGCAAAGGGCATGTATTCGTTTTCATTAAACACTCCCCAAAGTAAAGAGAAATAAAATACTGAGAGCACCACCGTGGACGTAGTCTTTCTTACCGAACCACGTATATCTTTGTGTTGTGTGTGATTGTCGTTCCTTTAAATTCTTTACTTATTCTGGTGATTGCCTTTGCTTCTTAATTTGTGTTGAGTTTAATTGTCACCACAATTGGTGCCATCTGTGGGAAGCATTTGTTTTCCTTTAAGAAAGCCTTCACCAAAAAGAATTTGGAATGTCTGGTTACAGCAGCAATTCCCCTCAAGCAGGGTATATTCAAAAGCAGCCTGCCCCTCGCAGGATCAAATCTAAAGTTCGACGTTCAAATACTAGGGCTCTCCTAGAACGGTAAGCCTCGAAGGAAAGCCAAGGGCCAGTCAGGTCCACATAGGTATCCAGGCTAATCAATGCCTATGAGGCCAGGCGCCAAGAGAAAGAGGAGGCCACTCGCAAGCAAGAAGCTGAGAATGATCGTCTCAAAAGAAGATTGGAGAGAATGGAGAGAGAACTCCATCATAGCACCAGGCAACATCAACACCGCACTCCTAGCCCTCAGGCGAGCAAGTCTCGCAGCCGAGGAAGGAGCCCTAGACGTGGATCTCAAAGACTTGAGGAACATAAATCAGATGATGACTTGCTTGAGCAACAACAACCAACTCACCGTTATAGGATCCCAGCTCGAGGAAATGATAACATACGAAATTTGGTTCGAAGAGAAATAAACCATCACCCAGCACATCGGGGTGCCAGATCGACCAGAGAGCTAGCCAGGCGATTTCTCAGGACCCAGATAAAATCCCCTTTCTCAAGGGAAATAGAAGAAGAAGCCCCCAACAAGTTTGCAATTCCCATATTCAAGATCTACGACGAAAAGACTGACCCTATTGACCATGTGAGGCAGTACGGGCATGTCATGACCCTTTGGAACCATAAGGATGCATTAGTGTGCTGGATCTTTCCCTCGAGCTTGCACGATGTGGGCCATAAGTTGTTTGAAAGACTCCCTCAAAGATCTATCAGGAGCTTTGAGTCCCTAGCAGAGCTCTTCACAGCTCGCTTCATCACTAGCAGCTCCCATCCGAAGAGGATGAATGCCTTGTTAACGATGAAGAAGATGCCTCAGGAGATCCTCAAAGATTACACGAAAAGACATTGGGAGTTATTCAACGAGGTCAAGGACTACTCAGATCAGGTCGTTGTGGCATCCTTTAAAATTGGCCTACCCCACTCCTGCCTCTTGCACTAGTCCCTCACCAAGAAGAAGACCATGACCATTGATGACCTAATTGCTCGTATTGAAAAATATGCCAAGGTTGAGGATGTGACCCGCCTAAGTGCAGGGGAGAATGTTCATGCCAAGTTCGCTGGTAAGAGTAGCGACAAAGATTAGAACCCGAAGAAAGGTAGCAAAAATGGGGGCAAGAGTGGCTCCAAGTGCGTAAAAAAATGATGCTTTAAAATCTTTTCAGATAATGAACACTGTCTTTAAAGAACAAATCTACAAGATCCTAGCAAAGATCAAGGATGAGTCATTCGTTAAGTGGCCCAGAAAGATGGGAGGAGATCCCTCAGAGAGGAACAACGCACTACGATGCACTTTTCATAAGGAAGGTGGGCACAAAATTGAGCACTGCAAAGCTCTCAAGTCTCACCTTGAAGAATTAGCCTAGATTGGGCACCTGAACGAATTTGTGGAGAAGAAGGAAAAGAAGGTCGCTGCCAATGGAGACACAAGGCCCGACAACGTGCTCGAGGAGGATGCTGGCCATGAGTTTGCAGTGATTCATAGGGCATCAAACCTAAAGCGAATTCAAGGAAACTCAGCTCGGATGGAAGTTAAAAACCTTACGGCAGTAATGCAAGATTTTCAAATCGATCTAGCTAAAACACAAGCAGGGCAGCGTCGACGAGTAGATGATGTCGACTACAGCAAACATATTGTGTTTACAGATAAAGATTTGGTGGGAGTAAGGACCCCACATCATGATGCCTTGATCATTACACTCAGGATAGCTAACTACGATATCGAAAAGTTACTCATCGATTAGGGTAGCTCGTCTGAAGTAATGTACCTCGACCTATTCAGAAAGTTGAAGTTAAGCGTAGCCAACTTGAAGGAAACCACTTTCCCTTTACTCGGCTTCATTGGTAAAGTGACCATACCTTTGGGAAAGATTGTACTACCAGTATGGGCAGGAAGCATCTCCCAGATGATCGAGTTTTTGGTGGTTGACATTGACTCGCTCTACCAAGCCATCCTTGGCAGGGGTGGATACATGCGATGAAGGCCGTCCCCTCCACCTACCACAAAAAACTCAAATATGTGACTGAGCGAGGAGTAATAGAGATCCATGGAGATCAAGTGATGGTAATAAAGTGTCTTATAGTAGCCATCCGCCCATGGCCGGAGAAGAAGGTCGAGAAGGCCAAGGAAAAAGATGAAGAACATGAAGGTTTGATGCCTTCCAAATAGTAGCTAAGATATGGAAGACCTGGAGTGGAGGAGACCAGGATCCTCCCCTGAGAGCGGGTCATTGAGAACCTGGAGGAGGTTGCAGCCGACGGCAGCAAGAAAGACAGGATGTTCTTGATCGGAGCCTCTCTCATAGATCGAGAGAAGAAGGAACTAACAACACTTTGGCGGAATAACTTGGATATTTTCACATGGGAACCCTATAGGCTGCCCGACATTGATCCAATGTGGTTTGTCATCGGTTGCACGTTGACCCATCTTTCAAACCAGTCACGTAAAAAGCACGGTAAACTTCACCCGAGAAGGCCAAGGCTGTGGAGAGAGAAGTGGAGAAGCTCCTGGATGCAGGATCCATACGGGAAGTTTAATTCCCTAAGTGGATATCCAACCCAGTAGTGGTCCCAAAGAGTAATGGAAAATATAAAGTTTGTATTGACTTCACTGACCTTAATAGGGTGTGCCCTAAGGACAATTTCCTTCTACCGAAGATCGGCCAGTTGGTGGACGCCACAGCAGCTCATGAAAGAATGAATTTCTTGGATGCATACTTTGGGTACCACCAGATCCCTCTATACGTATCAGATCAATACAAGACAGCTTTCATCACTAACCTCGGATTGTATTGTTACAAAGTCATGCCCTTTGGGATAAAAAATGCAGGGGCAACCTACCGGAGGTTGGTCACCAGAATGTTTAAAGACTAAATGGGAGATACCATAGAGGTCTACATCGATGATATGCTTGTCAAGAGCATGCATAAAGAAGACCACCTCTCAGACTAATCAAGGACCTTCGAAATCCTAAGGAAAAACCTAATGAAGCTCAATGCAAGTAAGTGTTCCTTCGATGTCCAGTCAGGAAAAATTCTCGAGTACTTGGTTAGCGAGAGAGTAATTGAACAACCCAGACTAGATTAACGCAATCAATAGGATGCATCCCCCGCACGATAAGAGATGTACAGAAGCTCACAGGCATGCTCGCCGCCTTGAATCGGTTCATCTCAAAGTCATCCAAAAGGTTCCAGTCATTCTTCCAGTTATTAAAGAAAAGAAAAACTGTGGAGTGGAACCAGGATTGCTCAAAGGCATTAGAGGAGCTCAAAGCTTATCTCAGTACACCACCCTTGCTCGTAATACCTCAAGGGAATGATTCCTTGTACCTATACCTCGCAGTTTCCAGCCATGCTGTCAGTTCTGCACTGGTATGCGAAAGAACGGGAATCCAGCACCTAATCTACTATGCGAGCAACACCCTCTTGTACGCTGAACAAAGATACCTATTACTGGAAAAGCTCGCCTTTGCACTAGTGGTAGGCTCGAGGAAATTGAAACACTACTTCGAATCTCACTCTATCATCATTTTTACATCTCACCCCCATAAAGCAGTCCTGCAAAAAGTAGATAGGTCTGGCAGACTATCAAAGTTGTCAGTCGAGCTTGGGCGATTTGACATCAAGTTTCAGCCAAGGAATTCAATCAAGGGATAGGTCCTCGCTGACTTCATTGCAGAATTTACAGGAGAACATCCTCACGACTAACTTCAACCCATTGGTCAAAGGGAAGATCACTCGGCACAAAGTGTTTGGCGGTTGTTCGTTGACGGAGCCTCCAAATCCAAAGGGGCAGAAGTGGGCATTGTGTTCGTTACCCCAGAAGATACGATCCTCGAGCAAGGAACCAGGATTGGATTCAAAGCTTCCAACAATGAAGAAGAATATGAAGTATTGATAGCAGGCCTGCCGAATGCATGGGCGTTGGGGGAGAAGCAACTCTAGGTGTTCGATGACTCACAACTTGTCTCCAATTAGAGAAGTAGAGACTTCAACACGAAGGATGAGAGAATGGAGGCCTACCTCTCCGCAGCAAAGAAATTAATGTCTAACTTCGAAAAAGTCAGCGTCTAACAGTTTTTTAGAGGACAAAATAGTCATACAGATACCCTAGCGGCCTTAAGCGTAGAGATCAATTCTGACTTGAAGAGAATAATCCCGATTGACTTACTCATCCAGCTGAGCATTAACCAGAGTGATGAGCAGTAAAACACAGGTCATGTTCTCCAAATTGAACCAGCCCCTAATTGGATGGACCCCCTAAGGGATTATTTAAAAGATGGTGCCCTACCAGACGATAAGAAGGTCGCTCATCAGATAAGAGTCAAAGATGCTCGATTTCACTTATCTTCTGAAGGCAAACTGTATAAGAAATCTTTCATCGGTCCTTACCTCCAATGCGTTCACCCAAAGGACGTCGAGCAAGTTCTGCATGATCTCTATGAGGGAATATTCAGAAGTCATATTGGGGGCAGGTCGCTAGCTTTTCGAGCAATCAAGAAAGGCTACTAGTGGCCGTACATGCAGAAGGAGTCTAGGATATATGCTCGCAAGTGCAAAAAATGGTAACTATACGCTCCTATGGTTCACCAACCCGCCAGCGACCTAAAATCACTTACTAGCCCCTGGCCTTTATCTCAATGGGGAATGGACATCATGGACCCTCTCCCTACCACTGCCAGCAATTGCAAGTATTTGTCGGTCGCGACAGACTACTTCACCAAATGGATAGAGGCAGAGCCACTAGAAAACATCAGAGATGCGGATATGATGAGGTTCATATGGAAGAACATTATCACCCACTTCGAGATCCCCATTACCATCATCACTAACAACAGAACCCAGTTCCAAAGTGACCTCTTTTAGGGTTTCTGTAACGACCACGGGATTAGGTACCATTTCATCTTGATGGCATACCCCCAGAGCAATGGACAAGCTGAAGCTTCCAATAAAACTGTGATTGATGGATTGAAGTAGCGTTTGGAGTGATCCAAAGGGGCATGGGTAAGCAAGCTACCGCACATCCTATGGGCCTATCGCACTACCCCACGACGAGCGACCGGGGAAACCCCATTCGCATTGACATATGGTATGGAGGCAATCATCCCCTTAGAAGATGGCCTCCCCACTATAAGGTCCACCCTGGTTGACCAAGGCCAGAACGATGCAGCATTACTCGCTGAACTTGACCTAGCTGAGGAATGCAAAGAGCTGGCTCTAGTGAAACTAGCAGGCTACCAGCAACATCTAGCGAAGCACTACAACAAGAATATCAATCCAAGAGCATTCCAAGTTGGGGACTACCTCCTAAGGAAAGTTCTTAACAGCGCAGTAAAACCATCAGATGCAAGCTAGGACCAAACTGGGAGGGACCATTCAAGGTGATAAGGGACAACCTGCAAGGAGCTTATCACTTAGAAACGTTGGAGGGCAGGGAGATACCTCGATCTTGGAACGCATCCAATTTAAAGAAATTCTACTTCTAGTTTTTTATTTTAGTTTTTTTATTACAATGTCAAAATTTGCAATTCTTTTTTGATTAATAAAAGATTTTTTGGCAGTGGCATTCTATGAAGTGATGATTTTTTCATAAACTTTATAACTTGTGCACCTTTTCTAAGTGAGATTCTCTCCTCTTAACACATATAAGCAGGGTTTTACCCTCCTCAGGTTCTCGTCATTTAACATGAACAACCTTAGCATTGCCCCTGGCAATATATAAAGCCCTATGGGGGACCCTTAGGCAGCTCGGCCAACTCGAAATTAGTCGCCAAACAATGTTTAGCTCAAAAAACCTTCTCGGATAGAACATCTAACACCAGGTGTTTCCTCGCCATTGCCACACTTAGGCCTAAGGGAGTGTGAAGACACGACCTAAAAGGTATGGTAGGGTAGAATGGTATGTTATAAGCATACTGGACTAGGACGATACTCAATAAATAAAATAACTCTAGTTGGCTAAGAAAAGCCCAAGATAATCAAACTCAAAATCAATGAAGTGGAAAATACACAACACATGTTTAGTCGTCAAATCGCCCAAAACATAATTATTTTATTACTTCATTGCATTTAGAAAAAGAGTTACATTGGTTGAATTAAATAGATCCTAATGAGGATTAGGTCTCCGAGCAAGGTAATCAGCTACTTGTGCTCTTCGGCCATCCTTTGGGTGAGGACCTAACTCCTCCTCGACTTCATTTTCATCTGGCACCAGTAGCTTCCTGGGGATGGCATCTATGGGGACCCACTGATTATCCCTCCTGAAGGGGTTAGGCATCACAGTTGAAGGGGAGATTTCATGACGATACCAGAGTACTGAGTTCCTAGGGACCTTCAGTTCCCGAGAGCATTCAACCAACCTCTAATAAAGGATATCTCTTCAACCTCTACCAACCTTATCGAAGCATTGGTCCAACCCTGATCATAGCCATCAGCCCACACTCGCTGAGGACCTTTCTTAATAGATGCCTCAACAGGTTATTGTTTTTTAATCCTGGCGGCTATCACGTATGCTTGGTGAACATATCCTCGAATCTCATCAATCTCCCTAGCCAAACCCCTCTCATCTGTAAAAGTTCGAGGACCAGCTGATGAAGAGGAACCCCGCAAAACTTGAGGGGCAATGCTTGGCACATGCTCTCTAAGTCACGAAACCTCTCTCCTCAGAGCGTCATTCTCTTGTTGAAGAACTTATCCGACTTCATTGATCTCGAAGGCATCCAGAAGTTTAGCCCTCAGAGCATTCACTTCCTCTTGAATGGAAGCGCCAACCTCTTCCATCTCCTGAAGCCTATCTTTCAGTTTGGCAACAAGCTCCAACTGTTCTTTAAAGCTCTGGTTCCTCGACCTAAGGGACTTGTAAATCCTTACAAAGTCTGGGCGAACTTGATTACTAGCATTAGGACCAAGAATCCTTCCTAGTTGAGAAGTAGCAAGTACATACTCATCAACATCAATCATCTACAGACCATACAAGCATTGAAGAATGAAATTAGTACGCATAAAGGAACAAAATTTCATTTCATTAAGAAAGGTTTCATAGTACATCATCAAAAGGAAAAGAGCAACAAAAGCAAAAAAATACAAAAAGTTCCCTAAGAAGGACTAGCTGGCAACCTCAGTCTTCTCTAAGGTCACTGGTTGCTTCCCCTTATCTACAGCAGCTCCAGGCGCACCTCCCTCAGATGGAGCAGTCACCATTCCCTGGTTGAGGGGCACTTCAGCAGCGGTGGTTAGAATAGTAAGAGGAGGCACCTTATCCACAATAGACTTAGGTCCAGGATCGTGCTCGTAAAAAAGTGGAGAGATGATGTCCACCTCGGAAGCCAGGAGAGCTTTATTCCAACCCTTTTTAAAGTTCAGTCGGCTAATGTAGCCAATATGAACATCAGCTTCCTCATATGCAGTGACCCATCTGGAATTGTACGAGCTCTCCATAAGACCAAGTCGTAGGACTGCCTCAACTCCTCGAGCTCCTTGGTCACCACCTCCTTTGCTCGATTGGCTTCAGTCAGGGTAAGATCGGAAGACTTTTGGGTAGCAGTGGCAGTCTTTAAGCTGGCCTCTAACTTGACATTTTTTCTTTCCATCTCGGTATTCCTCCTCACCAGCTCGTCGCGGCTGCGGTAGAGGACAGAAAAATCGGTCACAAACTACAAAGAAGAGAAATGTTAGCAAGAGAAATATTGAACAGAATTTTACAACAATAGAAAAGTAAAGACAGACTTACTAAGGCTAGCCTTTGACTCGCCTTCAGAACTAACTGGTCAGTCCCCATCGCCTTTTGACGATCAACCGACAAAACTGCTCTTTCGAGCACCACATGAGCCAACTGAGGGGAGAGGGCAATAGAAGCCCCCTCGAGCAAAGCAGACATGGGCACAATAGAGTGACCCACCTTTGTCCTTACCTCCTCTCTCCTCTTTTCTTCTTCTCTCTCTTTCCTCTCCCTCTCAACTCTCTTCCTCTCCTCCACCTTCTTATTCTCCTCTTCCTTCTTCATCTCCCTCTCTTTCACTATCTCCTCCTCCTTCTTCTTATTTTCCCTTCTTATGTGCAGCAGACTGAGATCCAGTGGCAACATCCCCATTGCCATATTTTTTCTTCTTTAACTGGTGAGAGAGAAGCGTATCGTCTTCATCATCATCTCGGATCATTTTTTTCCTAGGAGGAGCCATGTCTTCCTCGCTAGAGCTACTTGATTCACCCGAAGACTCCTGAACCTCTGAACCCTCTTTCGAGATGGAAGATTATTCACTACCAGAGATCCCCTAACTAGAATTACCTTCAACATCACCCCTATTAGCACCCTCTCTCTCCTCACCATAGCTGCTCTCATCTTTGTCCAATTGGATTGGGTCGGCAGCAACCTCTTCTGAGATGTCTAGCTCAGGAATGCTATCCATAGGTCATGTAATAAAATTGGACCCAACATTCTTGTACTCCAGAAGGAATGCCGCTGATCAAGGATGTTCACCATCAGCTAAAAGTTCCCTAATTTTCCAGGCCTTAATCAGTTTGGCAGCCGGAATCTCGTGAAGATCTGGTTCTAAGTTCTTTGTCTTCGCTGAAAATTGAAAGAGAGAAAGATATGAGAAAAATCATGCATGAACAGAGAATCATTGACCAAAATAAAAACTATTCCTACCTATGTAATCTTCCCTATAAAAGTGAATCTCAAATCTCCCAGACCTCGACCCTTCAGTATGGGGAGAGAACTGCCAATTTCTGGAAATAAACCCCCATTGCCAGTAGTCCTTATGGGAAACACATAAATTTACTACCAATACCCTACCAAGACTCCTAGCCTTGAGGTAAAGAAGACCAGAGCTTATTCGAGAAAAAGAGTATCAGAAGTAGATTTCAGTAAGCCCTAGATTGGTGCCATAGAGCTAGTTAATTTTATGCACACCATTGATGATTTTCCAAACATTGGGCGAGCACTGTGCAGGAACTATATTGAAGTAACCAAAAAAGTGAAAAAATAAGTTATTTAGGGGAAAAGTAAGACCCCCCATGGGATAACAAGAGGACATGAATCCAGTGACCGTCCTCAATTTCTCTAACATTACTAGGAACAGGGACACATTCAATGTCCACCTAGTTTGGAATGTTATAGTACTTCCTAAATTTAGTTATCGACCTACTGCCTATTTTCGTCATCGAAAAGTAAAAACCCTAGTAGCGGATATGAAGAAATTCGAATAGAAAAAGGAAAAAGAAGAATTGGTAAGAACTTATGAAGTAAGAGTCATCTTGGGACGAGGCAAAGTCACAAGCAGGGTTGATGAGAAGATGAGAAAGAATCTAGAAGATGGAAGACGAGACCTGAGAACAAGAGAGATACAGTGAAAGCTTCGAGAAATTTAGAGAAAGCAAAGGAGTTTGAAGCGACGTTCAGAGAATGGTCACTCCAATATGATTTAAACCTTTTTAATCATAACGCACTGGTAACGAGGAGATCTGTCGCCTAAATCAATTCGGGAAGGGCACTTCAATCCCAAAAGTGATGCATGATTCACAAAAGTTCCATTAAGGCAAATAATTTAAAATTACTGAGCCCAAATTGTGACTCAAAAATTTTAGGGGCAATTGTGGGTACCTCGATTTGTCACTCTGTCCCATACGAGTAGCCCGATTAAACATGGCCTAAAGTCTAGAGGCCCAGCGCATCAACTGATTCAGTTTTGACTAATTCAATTCCTAAAATTTCTCATGGAGATATTCTACGAATTATAGGTTAATGTGAGGGAGTCAACACCCCCACTCTCCAAAAAAATAGCATGTATATAATAAACCCTTAGCCCGGGGCAAAGGGCATGTATTATTTTTCGGTAAACACTCCCCGGAGTAAAGATAAATAAAATACTGAGAGCACCACCATGGACGTAGGCTTTCTTACCGAACCCCGTATATCTTTGTGTTATCTGTGATTATTGTTCCTTTAAATTGTTTACTTATTCTGGTGATTGCCTTTGCTTGTTAATTTTTGTTGAGTTCAATTGTCACCACACTTAGCTAACATACCAGATATCTAATGCTCGTCCTTAAGTTCTTCTTTCACATTCTTGGGCTCGACTAAAGAGGTGTAGTAAAGGTGGCTAATCAAACTCTCAAGTTGAGCGCGAGTCTTGACACCTAGTGTGGTATCATCATGTATATCAAAAAGGTCATGACTCTTTCGAACCCAAGAGAGTGGATCCTCTAAATCAAGAGTGGGTCCCACATAGGTAGTACGAGGAGCGATGGGATCGTTACCAGGGGGTACATTGTGCTCACACTTGGGTTCAGGGTCAACAGACGTCGGTGATTCGTCATCTCTAATCGTGACATTTATTAACTCCATAACATTATATCTTTCAAGGTTAAACACTCTATAATCCTTACTCGACGATGAATAACCTAAAAAGTCCCCTTGTTGCTCCGGGAGTCAAACTTTCTTAATTGTGCTCTATCTCTCAAGATCTAGCAAGTACTCCGAAAGACTCGAAAATATGACAAGTTGGGTTTTCTCTCTATCCACAACTCATAAGGCATGTGAAACTTATGTAGACGAAGATATACCCTTTTCACCGTATGTCATGTGTGCTCACCGCTTCTGCCCAAAACCATCTAGGCATTTTTCTCCCACGAATCATGGATCTAACCATCTCTTGAATCATCATTTTCTTCATCTCAACTATCCCATTTGGTTGAGGAGTGATAATAGTAAAAAATTCATGTTTTATTCCCACTCCATCATAATATCTATCCATTCCAGCTTCTTTAAATTCAGTTCCATGATCACTGCGCATCAGATTAATAGTGACACCATGTTAGTTTTGTAGGACATAACACTTGGTTATTACTAACTTAACTCCATCAAACTTTTCAATAAGAACACCCATGATAGAGTATCTTGAAAAGTCATCGACCATCATGAGAATGTATCTCTTACCATCTACACTCTTTAAGTGAGTAGGACCCATCATACCCATTTGAATCAATTCCAAAACACGTGTGGTGGTAATGGGATTCAACTTTTAAGGGGGACTTTGAATTTGTTTTCTTTGTTGACAAGGTCCACAAATCGAGGAAGTTGGTTTCCTAAGAGATGGTAAGCCACGAACTATGTCCTTTTTCACTAATCTCTCAAGATATCTATAGTTCATATGACCTATTCATTGATGACAAAGGTCTATAGAGGACCATGGCATTGTTTCACACAAAAGAGGACTTGGGAATGATCCCATAGAAATTATATTCGGTCCCCACCCCATGTAGTAAAAGTTCAGCAGATTGATCATGTATATAACACTCTGACCAATCGAACTTTATTGTAAAGTTTGCGTCGAATTTTTTTCTTATGCTAATCAAGTTCACTTTTAAACCATCGACATACAACATATTGTCTAGTTTTGGTAATTCGGATATCTCAACACAACCTCATCCTAAAATACTAGACCTATTCCCATATTAAAAGATGACTTTGCCTTCCTTGCGATTGTGACACCCCGCCTAATTAAATATTGGGTGATCAGTCCTTTATCTAATTAAATCAAAGTATCCAGTTGGTTCATTCTTAGCATCACTGTCGAAAAACGTTTAATTTAAAAATCACCTAATAAAATAATTAAGGTGTGTAAAAAACTTTAAATTTTGTAATTAATACTCAATAACTCAAATTATTAACACATTCACCAATTCCATGAATAATAATAAATGAGAAAATAACTAACTGAATCAAATTAAACTAGAATCAACGTCCCAGATAAATAATCTCAAATCCAACAAACCAATATAAAACTGAATCCATCTAAAAACTGAATACTGAAGTAAAAATGAGTACAATATCTCTCTGACATAAATGAGAACTGAAAATGGGCGACATGCCCTAATTGAAATATCTAAATCATTATACTGAGAGGATAAGAGTGGAAGCATCTAAATATGAAGACCTGCAATTTCCATAATAACTACAGCACATCAAATGGTCCGATAGTCTAAACTTAGCATCCCTGTGGCTGAACACCTAAAAATAATTTCACGAGAGAAAATAAATTTTGCAAGAGACGGATCAGAGACCGAGTATTAAATATTTAAAAACAAATTAGCAAGTATTAAAAACGCGGCCAAGCAAATACTATATACATGTTAGTTATTCTGCTCTCTCTTGACATTCTCACCCTCAATTACTTATGCACACATAACGTACCATTAAACCATTATAATTAATGCTACCTTACCTAACTAGACTGAATGTATTCGTTTTCCAAAACTATTATTCATAGTGATCACCCATATTCCCCATGTATATACCGTATTACATTTTCAATATTAATTAACCGCATTAAAATATTCCATTAGTCATTTAGGTTCCCATATGGATAAATTATATTAAATGACATTATCATTCCCATATACTAGGCAACATATTAGAAAATCACAAGAGTATAAATATATACATATCTCATTATCACAATATACACACACACACATACACACTAATACAACACCCCAAATGGTTAAACTTGTGGCGCGTGCATACTCTTCTATCAAATCCCGGTACATCATGTACATGATGATTATGGTTTCTGAATCACTCTAGAACTGTATCAAAACAAATCACGCATATTGGAGGCAAACATAGTTCCCAGCCTTATGGGCTACGCAAGTACCTATGCACCCACATGATCGCAAACTTCTCAACTCACCAATAAGTCTTTTCCAGACCTATGTTCTGAGGTACCAATCTAAAATCCCCTTGAAGGCTCCTTAAGATAATACTATCCCATTTCTAAGACCTCCCGTGATTGCAAGTATGGTAGGTATGTCATACACATAAGAAATCATCCAATAGGTACACACACAACCTACATAATTAGCTAGTACACACACTAGCCAAGTATTCCAGATTTGTATGTGTTATCATTCTCTCCAATATTCACGATACTTTATAATTTATGACTATTCTCTCCATCGTATTCCACCACATATAATGTATACCACCAAGCTCTTGGACTTACCTTTATATACTTCCAGTAGTTAACCTATATATCATTCTACTAGTTCAAGTAATGTGGTCACTCTCCATAATCGTAGGTCATTTACCCTATTCTCAAATTAATTACAACATTTTTAACTCGTCTAGGTAAGAGTCCAAATTTTTCTAAATTTGGTTAGAAGTGCCTCCGATTTCATTCGAACGAGCTTCGAACGAAAGTGACCTCTAAATTCTCGTCAGAATGTCGTTCGAACGACTTTCTAGTTCCCCAGGTCGTTCGAACGAGTCACGCCTAGTTTTTCCTTATCTTCTTAGAAATTTGTTTTTCACCATTTTTGTTCACTAAAACCTTCAAAGATTTCTCCCAAACTCCCAACAAATCATTCTAAACATTATTTTAACATGTAAGGGTGACTTCTTTATTCATGAATCATCAAATCACTTATTTAACTTTAATAAATTCCAAGATAACAAATTTAGTCCTTTAGAACCCTAGTTACTCCAAATCATCATACAACTCATATTTATACACTAAAATTGATCTAAATTCCATGGGTTTCATACTACAAATGTGGAGGAACCAATCTATATCAATTTTTCAATCCAAGATTATAATACATGTCCTCAAAAATTGTCCAAATCATATAGAAATCATATGTAATTAAACCTATGATAACATAGATATACATGTTGTAAATTTGCAAGTTTAAATGCTTGTCTTAATATGAAGGTCTGATCCATTGAATGAAAGTGGTATGGGGGTGATCCTCTCTTCCCGATCTATGCGTTGATCGTGTGTTTGGTGAAAGGGGTTGAGTTTTGGCCTTAAAACTCATAGAGACTCTTCTCTTCCTTCCTCCTGGGCTCTCTCTCTATTTTGGAATATAATAACCCTAACTTCAACTATGTAAGGGATATTAACAACTCTAATTTTCGTCCTTACTTATTCCTTAAATTTTTAAAGACTAAAATACCCCTCTAGGGTGTCAGTTTGGCCTAAAAGTGCCTCGGGACTCAAACTAAACCCCAGGTAGGCTTTTCTGACTATCTAGAACCTTTCGAATTCAATGGTGCACTCGAAATGACCATTTGAATAACTTAAAAATTAATTACTTATTATCGCCTTAAATAAAGTTCCGACACAACTGGCACTCGCAAACCAACTTAAATATCATAATTATCGTATTTCTCACTCGTGATAAGTTTATCATAATCAGATATTACTTTATTCACTTAGTAATATTCAATATAAGTCACACCAATAAATACTAACCCTTAACTCGCTAGTTAATATTTATTTAATTCCGGATTAATTATCAATTAATTTCCCATATTTAATTTTAATTAATTCTATATTTTAAAAATTGTAAAAATTGGGGGTATTACATACTTCCCCCCTAAGATCGGAATTTCGTCCTGAAATTCAAAAAATAAAGGTATACCTAGTATGAACAGCTCTGGATATTTTTTGCGCATCTCATCATCGCGTTCCCAGGTAGACTCTTCAGCATTATGATGCCGCCATTGAACACGTAATAATGGTACTACCTTCGACCTCAGTTTCCTCTTGCTACGGTATAGGATAGGAGTTGGCCCCTACTAATAGGAACCATCGGGTTGTAGATCAATCTCCTCTTAAGCAATATGAGTGTGGAAAAACTCACCCCGAAGATATCTCCTCAATAAAGAAATATGGAACACATTGTGGATCTTATGCAAGTGCTCTGGCAACCCAAGTCTATAAGCCACTAACCCAATTCTCTCAATGATAGGAAATGGCCCAACGTACCTTGGTGCCAATTTCCCTTTTTTCTCGAATATCATTATCCCATTCATAGGAGATACACGTAACAACAACTCGTCCCCCGCACTGAACTCCCTGAAGAACCTCATAGCATCGGCGTAGCTCTTTTATCTATCCTAAGCAATTCATATACGGCTTTGAATCATCAAAATCCAAGTTGAAGTATCCTGGATTACCTTTGGCCCAAGTAGCTTGTTGTCCCCAACCTCTATCCAACATGATAGACAATGACAAGGTCTACCCTATAGAGCCTCAAATGGAGCCATGCCAATAGTAAACTGATAGAAGTTGTTGTACGCAGCATATCTTCTAACATCTTATTAGTCCCAACCTCCTACAAAATCAAGGATGGACATTCGAAGCATATCTTCTAACATCTGATTAGTCCTCTTCATCTGCTGATCCGTCTGCGGGTGATACACCAAACTCAATCGCAACTTAGTACCCATATCTTCCTGGAAGATCTCCTAAAATTAAGACACAAAAATCTTATCCCTATCGGACACGATATTTAAAGGTACGCCATGCAATCTCACACTATCAGCAATAAAAATTTGGGCATACTATCTCAAAGTATTATCATTCCAAATCGAAAAGAAGTAACTACCTTGGTCAACCGATCCATAATCACCCATATGGAATCGTGACCCCTCTGCGATGCTGGTAATCCTGTTATGAACTCCATGGAAATACTCTCCCATTTCCATATAGTAATCTCTAACAGATGTAAGAACCCTGTTGATTTTTGGTGGTCCACCTTCACCAGCTGACAAGTGGCACATTTTGAAACAAATTCGATAATTTCCTTCTTTATACCACTCCACCAGTACTGTCATCGCGTATCCTGGTACATCTTATCCTCTCTGGGATGTACCTCAAAGCCTAAACCTTTCGACTGTGTCATCACAGCATGTCGCAAGTCCTCCCCCTTAGTAACCACCAATCTCCCATTAAAACGCAAGCCTCCATCTGAACTAAGACTCGACTCCTCAGCTAGAATCTGTATAATCCGATCCTGACAGAATGAATCTGTTACCTAAGCCTTTATCACCCTCATAACTATCTGGGGCGTAATGGTCATAGCTGACATAAAAGATCGGGCCATTACATCCTAGTGTCCCAACTCCTTCCATTTCTCCTTCCTAACCTTGGCCACCTCACCTGCTGGCCTACGGCTCAATGTTTTTGCTACCATGTTAGCCTTCCCCGGGTGATATTGGATATCAAACTGATAGTCCTTCATAAATTTGAGCCACCTCTGCTGATGCATATTGAACTCCCGCTGAGTGAACAAGTACTGTAGTGACTTGTGATATGTGAACAGGCAAAAAAATTTCCCCAAGAGGTAATGTCTCCATATCCAACGTTCAAACACGACTTTCGCTAACTCCAAGTCATGGGTGGGGTAAGTCCTCTCGTGAGGCTTAACCTTACGCGAAGAATAAGCTATATCCTGATCCTCCTGCTGAAGCACACCCCCAAGTCCTAGTAGGGACACATCGTGTAAACTGGATACTCCACTCCCGGCATGGGCATGTCTAAAACAGGTGTTGAAGTCAAATTATTCTTCAGCTCATTGAAAGCCAACTAGAAAGCATCATCCCAGATGAATAGCACACCCTTGCGAGTCAACTTATTCAATGGACCCTCTATTTTAGAGAATCCTCAAATAAACCGTTTGTAATATCCGACTAGCCCCAAGAAACTACGTACCTCTGTCAGTGTCGTGGGCTATCCCCACTCCCTCACCACTGACACTTCCCCGAATCTACAGATATCCCCTGTAGGATATAATGTTCCACAAAGACTGCACCTCTCGTAGTTAGAACCCAGATTTTTAATATTTGCATACAACTAATGCTCTCGAGTGTCTGTAAAACCTATCTCAAATGCTTGGCATGCTCCTCCTCAGTCAGGGAATAAATCAGGATGTTATCTATGATGATAATGATAAACTGATCTAGACACTCTCTGAACACCCTGTTCATAAAGTCCATGAACACTGTCGGTGCGTTGGTTAGCCTAAATAGCATAACTCGAAACTCGTATGACCCATATCTCATCAGAAAAGCGGTCTTCGACACGTCCTACTCCCTCGTACATAACTGATGGTACCCCTACCTCAAGTCTATCTTTGACAAGTAGGCATATCCTCTCAACTGGTCGAATAAATCATCTTTTCGTGGTAATGTGTACTTATTCTATATCGTGACTTTATTCAACTCTCAGTAGTCAACACACAACCGTAATGACCCATCTCTCTTCTTTATGAACAACACAGAAGCACCCCAAGTCGAGGTCCTCCTACGGATAAAGCCCTGTCCCAACAGCTACTTGATCTGATCCCGTGACTCCCTCATATCTGATGGAGCCATACGGTAAGGCGTACGGGCTATCGACCAAGTTCTCGATGTCAAATCTATCATAAACTCTATCTCCCTACTAGGTGGCAATACCGGTATATCCTAAAACACATATATAAACTTTCAGAAAATCAAAATCTAATCAAGTGAAATCACCACCTCCTTAAAGGTCTCCTCCTCTATGTAATATAAATGGGAGGACGATCCTCCCTCAGGACTAGGCATCGCCACCAAATAAATATCCTGGCCCGGTACGACGAATAAAATACTACGACTATAGCAATCAATCATGACCCTATATGCAACTAGCCAATCCATCCCAATAATAGCATCGTACTTGGACATGTCTAAAACAAGCATATCAGCAGGTAAAATAAAACTCTCAATCTCTATACCCACGCCCCGACATATAAAAAATATAAGTGTCCCATTGCCCAACGATGAGTCTACACATGTAACTATACTATTTTAACGTGTCTAAAAGTCCTGCGGCATGTGCAAATATAGTGGAAATAAATGAGTGTGAAGCCCCCATGTTGAATAATATATGCCCCATAGTCCCCTGGATAAAAAACATACCCTCAACTGCAGGTGGGGCCTGTGGGACTGCAGCCTGGTGAACGTTGTAAACACGCCCATACTATAGGAACTTCTGGAAAGGCAGGCAAAGCTGGCATCTGTTGTGGTGTTGGGGGGGCGGCGAGAAATATAGGTCGTCGGGGCTCCTGATGAGCACCCTGTTTTTGCTGCTATGGGGATTTTCCTTCTCAGTACATTCGTGATGCTTGTGTCCAGTTTTGCCACACATGTAACATTTACCAACAAAGTTTCCTCCTCTCTGTCCCTGCTACCCTCAGTCTTACTAGACATTACTACCCCTCCATTGGCCCCGCTGACCCTACTGTGCACGCTACTAGCCCTGCTGACCAGGATGGCCCTGTTGGCCCTGCCTAAAGCCTCCATGTCCCTACCTATAATCACCCGATCTGTGTTTCTTAGCAGGTTCCCCCTTATGGAAACTCTGCTCACCCTGCCTCCGTTGACCCTGAGTTGGCTGTGACCCACTGGCACCACTACCTCCTGTCCTACCCTGCTAGCTGGACTCCCCTGCTCACTTACTTCCCTTCATATGTAAGCGGTGATCCTACCAGTGTAGTAAAGTAGTGTTAAGTACCTCCGTGTACGATCTCAATGAAATATTACCCAATAGGCATGGACGAATCCTCTAAGTGAGGTCATCTATAAACATCTGAATGTTTTTCTCTTAAGTTGGTACCTCATCAGGCACTAGACTAGTCAATCTCGTGAATTCCTCCTTGTATTCAGCAACTGTCCTCCCCTCATGGGTGACATCTAACAATTTTCGTCTCATCTCAGTATGATCGACGGAAGAAAAATATTTACGATCAAACCGCACCAAGAAATCCTAAATCACCATGTTGTCTCTCTCATCAGCTGTGGTAGTGGACTCCCACCACTTTAACACTGCCTCGACTAGCTTAAAGGTAGCTAGTATCTATTTCTGAACCTCATTGCACTCGTACATCCTCAGGTGCCTTTACATGTCCTTTTTCCATTGATGTGAGCCACAACATCAGAACTCCCCGAGAAATCTGGAGGATGTGCCTTTTTAAAGGCATCCCTGACCTGTTCCCAAGCAGAAGGAAACACATGTGTCGAGGTAGGTTCCACTTCCTGCGCCTGGGGTGCGACCTGCTGAACCACTGCTAGTGTTGCATTCACCGCTTGATCCACTGTAGCAGAAACCTCCGCAACATTCATAGTGCCTTGAGCTGGAGTTGGATGAAGCTATGGCTCTATGCCTCTATGGGCTCTATGTGCACATTGTGGAGGCATCTAAAATGAGAGAAAAGATTTATAAGTCCACAGTTAATACCTCAAAATAGATGAAGACGTAAAATGCGCAATTAATTAATACATCAGTCCTAAAAATAGGTCTCTACATAAAATAACGCTACACTGAAAGTATAATAAGTCGTACAAATCCTAAAGACTCTACAACCTAATTCTCTGATACCACCCGTGATACCCTGCCTAATTGAATACCGGGTGATCAGTCCTTTATCCAATTAAATCAAAGTATTCAGTAGATTCATTCTTAGCATCATTGTCGAAAAACGTTTAATTGAAAAATCACCTAATAAATTAATTAAGCTTGTGTAAAAAACATTAAAATTTCTAATTCATAATCGACAACTCAAACTATTAACACATTCACCAATTCCATGAATAATAATAAATGAGAAAATAACTAACTGAATCAAATAAAACAGGAATCAACGTCCCGGATACAAAATCTCAAATCCAACAAACCAATATAAAACTAAATCCAAGTAAAAACTAAATACTGAAGTAAAAATGAGCAAAATATATCTCTGATATAAATGAGAACTGAAAATAGGCGACATGCCCTAACTGAAATATCTAAATCATAATACTGAGAGGATAAGAGTGGAGGCATCTAAATATAAGGACCTGCAATTCCCCCAATAACTGCAGCACGTCAAATGGTCCGATAGTCTATGCTTGGCGTCCGTGTGGCTAGACACCTAAAAATAATTTCACAAGGGAAAGGAAATTTTGCAAGAGATGGGTTAGAACCCGAGTATAAACTATTTTAAAACAATTTAGCAAGTATTTAAAATGCGGTCAAGCAAGTACTATATACATGTTAGCTTTTCGGCTCTCGTTTGACATTCTCACCTCTCAACTACTTGTACACACCTAACGTACCGCTAAACCATTATAATTAATGTTACCTTGCCTAAGTAGACCGAATGTATTTGTTTTCCCAAACTATCATTCATAGTGATCACCCATATTCCCCATGTAAATACCGTATTACATTTCCAATATTAATTAACCGCTTTAAAATATTCCATTAGTCTTTTAAGTTCCCACATACCTAAATTATATTAAATGACACTATCATTCCTATCTACTAGGAAACATAATAGAAAAGTCACAAGTGTATAACTGTATACACATCTCATTATCACAATATACACACACACACACACACACACACACACACACACACACACACTAATATAGCACCCAAAAGGCTAAACCTGCGGTGTGTAATTACTCTGCTATCAAATCTCAGTACATCACATACACGAGGATTACGATTTCTGAATCACTCTAGAACTATATAAAAAAAATCACACACATTGGAGGAAAACGTAGTTCCCATCCTTATAGGCTATGCACATACCTACGCACCCATATACCCGCAAACTTATCAACTCACCGATAAGTCTTTCCCAGACCTATGTTCTGAGGTACGAATCTAAAATACCCCCGAAGGTTGATCAAGATAAGACTGTCCCATTTCTAAGTTCTCTCGTGATAACAAGTATGGTAGGTATGTCATACACATAAGAAATCATACAATAGGTACACACACAACCTACATAACTAACTGGTACACACATTACCCAAGTATTCCAATACGTGTTATCATTCTCTCCAATATTCCCGATACTTTACAATTTGCGACTATTCTCTCCATCGTATTCAACCACACATAATGTATACCACCAAGGTCTTACACTTCCCTTTATATAATTCCAGTAGTCAACCTATATCTCATGCTACTAGTTCATGTAATGTGGTCACCCTCCATAATCGTAGGTCATTTTCCCTATTTTCGAATTAATTTCAACTTTTTCAACTCGTCCGGGTAAGACTCCAAATTTTTTAAAATTTCGTTAAAAGTTCCTATGATTTCATTCGAACGAAAGTGGCCACTGAATTATCGTTAGAATGTCTTTCAAATGAGTTCTTTAGAACGATCTTTGAATGAACTTTGAACAAAAATGGCCTCTAAATTCCCGTTAGCAATCTCATTAGAACGAGGTCGTTCGAATGACTTTCTAGTTCCCCAGGTCGTTCGAACGAGTCGCTCCTAGTTTTTCCTTATCTTCTTATAACTTCGTTTTCACCATTTTTGTTCACTAAAACCTTCATAGATTTCTCCCAAACTCCCAAAAAATCATTCTAAACATTATTTTAACATGTAAGGGTGAATTCTAGTGTTCTTGAATCATCAAATCACTTATTTAACTTTGATAAATTCCAAGATCACAAATGTATTCCTTTAAAACCCTAGTTATTCCAAATAATCATAGAACTAAGATTCCTACACAAAAATTGATCTTAATTTTGTGGGTTTCATGTTACAAACATGGAGGAACTAATCTATATCAATCCAAGATTATGATACATGTCCTAAAAAATTGCCCAAATCATATGCAATTCAACCTATGCTAACATGGATATCATACATGCTGTAAATTTGCAAGTTTAAACACCTGCCTTAATATCAAGGTCTGATCCGTTGAATGAAAGTTTAATGGGGGTCATCCTCTCTTCCCGATCTATGCGTTGATGGTGTTTTTGGTGAAAGGGGTTGAGTTTTGGCCTTAAAATTCTTAGAGACTCTTCTCCCCCTTCCTGCTGTGATCTCTCTTTATTTTGGATGATAATAACCCTAACTGCAACTACGTAAGGGATATTAACAAATCTAATTTTCGTCCATCCTTGTTCCTTAAATTTTTAAAAGACTAAAATACCCCTCTAGGTGTCAGTTTGGCCTAAAAATGCCCCGGGACCCAAACTAAACCCTCGGGTAGACTTTTCTAACTATCTCGAACCTCCACGATTCAATGGCGCACTCAAAATGACAATTTGAATAACTGAAAAATGAATTACTTCTTATCTCATTAATTAAAGTCCCGACACGACTAACACTCGCATCCCAACTTAAATACCATAAATGTTGTATTTCTCACTCGTGACAAGTTTACATTATCGTAAACACGTATTACTTTATTCACTTAGTAATATTTAATACAAGTCACACCAATAAATATTAATCCTTAACTCTCTAGTTAATATTTATTTTATTCTAGATTAATTATCAATTAATTCCCCATATTTAATTTTAATTAATTCGATATTTTAAAAATCATAAAACTTACGGGGTATTACAACGATTGACAAGGTCATTAAAATTCGATTTGTCACTAGTAATGTGCCTAGATCACCCACTATCAAAATACCATTGGAAATTATTTTGAACATTGAGAGCAACGTGCACAACAAGGGCTTTGTCGTCCTGCTTAGGTACCCAAGTGGAGGAAACCTTTTATTTGCCCTTATCGTTATTGGCTCTAGTCGTAGCATTATAAGCGTTCTCAAATGGACTAGAAATCGGTTGAAATTATTCCATTAAGATTTGAAAAGTCACGATTAGGAACTCAACTTGATCTCCAAGACTAGCGAAGTCGCTATACCAATGTGCGAAAGTATGTGTATGTTGAGTTCTTCCTAACTTGTTACAAAATTTCCTGAGGTGACCTCTCCTTTTATAATAGTTGCAAACATAGACTTTTTGGGTCTTCCTTAGTTTGATCGTTTAGGTTGAATTACCTTTTGTGGTTTAGTTTTTAGCTTTAGGTTGAGACCTATAAGGATCTACCATAAATTCAGGAACCAATTCCAGTGCAACACGGGAAGTGGATGCACCGTCATAACCTATTCATTGCCTCTTCCCAATGACTAATGAAGGAAAAAGTAACATCTTCCAACCATCTTAAATGTATCATCTATAGCTACCTTGACCTCTTAGGAACTATCGATATCTTTCTTGAGTTGGGATAAAATTCTTTATGTTTCTCATGAGTCTTTACGGATGCTTGAAGATATCTCATTAGACTATCCACTTTGTTGGTCAAGTAACCATTTTCCCTCTCCACTAAAACAACTCTCTCTCCCAAAACAACTCTCACGGAGGAATCATTTTTTCTTGACTCTCCCAAATCCTTCTCTAGAGATAAAACTCTAAGCACTAAATATTTATTCTGCTTTACCGTTTTAAAAGATTCGACGTAAAGATCGATGTAAGCATGTTGAAGGTCACTCTCTCCCTCACTCATAACTTCATCTCCCTCAGTCTCTCCAGAATGACTAGGCCACTGTCGAGATCATCATGTTTAGCAACTTCCTCATCGGTGTAAGGTGTACTTGATGTACTAACATGACTAGCTATGAACATAGTGAAGTTATGTCCATGAGATGATTCATCCTCAAAATCCACCGACTCAACTTTGCTATCACTAAGAGTGGAATTAAAGGCTAATTTTCCTTTGCCTTGTATATTTAACCTCATAGCACACTCGTGAGATTTTTGACCCTTACCCAAGAACTCATAACATATCTCTTCTTCTTTCTTAGAGTAATCTTATCTTTCTTTTTCCAAAGTTTTCTTGGCCAATTAATATTGTTTGTCTTTCTCAAAACATTCATTTTCTTTGGAAGTACTTTCTTTTCTAAGTTTGAGAAATTTTTTGAATTTTTTTACAAAAGGGAAATATAATCGAGATCAAAATCACACTTATAGTCAGAAAAAACCTCATTTTTCTTTTTAGATTGAACTTTTAAAGCAATTCCCTTTTTCTTAGGTTTAACAGTTTTGGGAAACATGTCTATCTCATAAGTTTGAAGGACTACTAAGAGTTTTTCTAACCTAAGCGTATCTAAAATTCCCAACAAACTAAGGACCATAACCTTATGAATAAATCGGGGGTTGGCATGCATCTCAAATCTTTCTAGCTACATGCGTCTCAGGAATTTTCTTACCTAAAGTAAAGCTAGAGTTAACGATGTCAGACAATCATGCATAAAATTCATCAAAAGATTCAGACTCTTGCAGGGTAATAGTCTTATGATGTGTGGTGATATTTTGAAGCTTAGATGCTTTCATAGAATTGGTACCCTCGTGAGTGAGCTGGAGGGTACCCTAAGGTTCCTTAGATGTGGTGCATGTCATGATACGACAAAACTCGTCTAGGGTAATGGCTCTAGAATGACACTTAAAATGTGCGAGTTAAATTGACTCCATTTTAGATCATATTTTGTCCAGGTAGTGATAGGATTAGTACCTATGGCATCGCCATTGGTCATAGTGGGTGGTGTCCACCCTCTTTTATAAATAAGCCAAACGTTCTCGTTAATCTCTTTCAAAGCCACCTCATTTGAGATTTCAAATATGCATAATTAAACCCATCGAAAATAGGTTATTATAAAAATTACCCATAAAACCAAAAATTGTAAAGGATCAAACAAAAACTTAGTACAATAGGATCTGATACCAATTTGAGAAAACAAGACGGGATTTTCTATATTTTTATTCGTATTTAAGGTTAACCACACACAAATTCAAATTTTAACCAAATTTTTTCTTGATTAGCAATTAGTTGTACATGTGATGATGAAGTCCAACGTAAATACTAATCAATCACATAATCAAACCAAACATGCCAATAAGATAAGGAAAAAACCCTTTCAGGCAAAACCAAATATTCAGCACCATATAGAGTTTGATAGACACAATCGACTTACTCACAACTTAGCTCTACTAAGTATAATGCATAGGGTCTTCAAATTTTCTACAAAATATGTCATAGTCCATCACCATCCACAAGAAGCGGTCTTACCTCGGTATCCAGCAATCTTCCTTAGGATGCATGATCCCATCCTCCTTAGCATTAAAGCCTCGACTCCACAAACAGTAGAGTAAACTCTAGAAGGGTTTGATGCAAGTTTATGGAAACTTGGGTTTGGATAAACTCAACAAATCGTCTATAGGATTTGAAAAGAAAAACCTTATTTGGCAAACAAAAGTGTTTCTATCAAACACAAAAGTGGGAACTTTTGGTTCAAAAATAAGAAAAGATTTTTGCCCAAAGTTCTTAGTAAAATAGTTCAGAAATAACCTTTTTTTAGAAAAACAAATTTTCCAAGGCGGCAAAGTTGTTCGAATGAAAATGGCATCTCATTCAAACGAAAATACCAGTTTCGTTGTAATGAGTTAAAGTCTCGGTTGAACAACATCCCATTCTTGTTGGAACAGTCTTGTAACGAACTTCCAACGACACTAGGTCTGACAAACAAAGGATTCTTCCTTTGATGGAATTCGAAGCTCATTCTAAAGAAATGCAGTTTTCATTCTAAAGGAATGATATTAAAAGATAAAAAATTATTTTTTTAAAATCCATTTTAACAAAATGCCTTGATTTAAAAATAGACATCCCATAATATAATTTTTATGAGAAATCAAAACCACAAACCATATAGCTCTATTAAAGTGTTGGTGACAAATCCAACGGCTTGAATTTTGAAACCAATGCTCAGTCACTAACATATCTTCGAATGACTGCAAAGGCAATGCAATGTAGTGTTCAGTTTGAAACTCTGATTTATAATAGAATATGCCAAAAATAGTAAAAATTATAATCTATGAACAATTATAATATCTTGCTCTTACACTAGCTGAGTTTTCCTACACAGGAGACATCACACAATTTCTATGTAGCCAATTGAGACCTTGTAAAGGCAACCACATCATTACCTAGTTTGTTTGTTAGACACAAGTAAGGCTAAGTTTATGGGATAATATTTTCCCAAGATACCTCCTGGATGATTAGGGATCGAATCAAGACTATGCAGAGCCATCATAAAAGTCACTCGAATAGATAAATATGGCTATTGGTGTTAATTATTGGATATCAAATGCTTTTAAAAGTGTTCCCATTGAAAATGTTGATGCATTTTAGGAAAAAAGGAAAGTTGGCATCGAGGTTTGTTGGACCTTTCGTCATTGTGGATAAATAGGTTTCTCTGACATATTGATCAACACATCCTGACCATTTATAGATGGTAAACAATGTGCTCCATTGACCCATGTTGCTTAAGTTCTTACAAGATAAGGATTTGGGTAACATATAGATTTGAATTAGAGAGAGTAACATCCTAATCCTTCATATAGTAAGGAGACTGTTTGTATCAAAAATCAATTTGAACTTAATTTTATGGTCTAAGGTGTCCTCTTTTTGTTCGTGTACAATGAATCCATTATAATGAGGTTAAGTCCACCTTGGAGCACGAGGTTGCAACGCGAGAGCACTACATAAATCTTTTGAGTTAGGTATATTTTTATGAATTATGAGGACATAATTTTCCTTGTTAAGGGGGAAAATCTAGTACCCCTTAAATATAAATTTAATTGATTGTTAGAATTAAAATACATTTTTGAATTTTTACATTATAGTTAGAATAATAAAATAATTATTGGGGATACCTTCAAATAGTATGGAGTTCATTGGGCATTTGTGTTTAATATGATTTTAGACTTAAATTATAATGTACTAAGGTTTAGGGAAGAAACCAGTCTTTTAGGAGACTTTGGGTAACTTGGGGAAAACATTAAAGATGGAAACATATGTTACAAGGAAATAACACAAGTTAAAGTAAAAAACAAACTAAAATTCATTGAGAGAGAGAGAGAGAGAGAGATGAAAATATAACTTAGGATTCTATAGTGGATCCCATGGGTTTTATTGTGGCTCTAGTGCTACTATATCAACCCTTAAGGATAATATAACAGGTCCAATGGTGAGTTTTGGGTCTTCTGGTCTAATAAGGATTCTACATATCATTTTACAAAATTCTCAACCACTTTTTCATTTTGTTATCTTTCTAAAAACACAAATACACTTGTAAACAATCTCTCCACCTTCAACAACTATTGATACACCATTAGATAATATTAAAGGAAGATTTGAAAGATGAATTAAGCGGAAAAAGTGTTAATTTCATCAAGACAAACAAGTTTGATTTTTCATATTTTATAATTAAAGGAAAGCCAAATTCTAATCTTCCCTTATAATGTAATTAGATTAAATTATAACCTAAACAATAATATAATTGTTAAATATATTTTAAAGTACTAGGATTTAACCTTTGTTCATAATTCACTTCAACGATAAATCCAAAGTTTGATGATATTTTGTAATAACAATGTAGATGAAATTCATAGAATTTTGAACTATCTTAAAGGAGGTGGTACCTTAGGAAATTGATATAATCTTTTCAATGACATAACTCTTACTAACTCTCTTTTAAGACAGTCATATTATGGGCATGTTATGATAATTTTTGTTGGTTAAATGATTTTTCATTTAATATTGTAAATATATACTTCTCTTGGAGATATTAATCTATGATTATACTTAATCCCACCTTTCATCCTGGATCAATCCATCAACCATAACCCACAGCCAAATCATTTGTTGTGGTGGTGGAGAGTACTCCTTCCTCCTTTATTCCATTAATAGAGGTTAGTCAATAAAGAGGGACCAAATAATTATTTTCTTAGAAGACGATATCAAAAAACTAGTTGAACCCTTCATATCCACATTGGTTTGGAAGTTCTCTCATGGACGCCCATCTATTGATGAGATTAGGAAAGTTTTTTCGTCTTTCGGATTAAAAGATGCTTTTAACACAAGAGTGGTGGACCTTAAAAATATACTGATTAGACTTTTCCGTGAAGAATATTTTCATTTTCTTTGGCTTACAAAAACTTCATACATCAATGGCTATAATGCGCATGTGTTTAAATGGATCCCATAATTTCACCCATCTTTTGAATCCCCCACTGCTCCGATGTGGATTTATTCTCCATTACTTCCCGTAAAATTATACAACAAAACAAGTATCTTTTCTATAGCAAGAGAAGTGGGCTTCCCTTTGAAAGTTGATTCAACAATTGTAACTTTGTCAAGACCTAGCCTAGTTCGTGTTTTGATTGAAGTGGCTTGACTAGAAAACTTCCAAGGAATGTTTTGATATGGCATGGAATGAATGGGAAAGGATTCAATAAGTTGGTGGATGTAAAATACATGAAACTCTATTGCTCTGAATGTGTAAGATAACGACATGAGGCCAAGACATGTAAAAAACATAACAAAAACACCCAAATTATAACTGAAAACCAATCCTAAAGTTAGAAAATTCAAGATAAACTCGAAACAAAGGTGGGCCAATTAATAAAGAGAAAAGTGACAACGAAAGAGTGGTTGAAAAAAAAATTCAAAAGCTTATAGTCTCGGACTTATGGACCAGTTACTATTGATGGAAAGAGTTGTCGTTAGTAGGAAATGAACACGTAAAGGGAATCTTACTATTCATACTAACTAATTGATTGTAGAAATTCCTCAGTCAAATATTAATGATAAAGAAAAACATAAGGGAGAGAATGTGCCTCAAACCATAATCTTGAAGGATGAAAACAATAACATGATCATAAACCAACCCTAATTAGTTGGTATTATAACTACGGATGATGCATAAATAAAGCAGGGATAAGGAATTAACTGGCACCAATCATGGGGAGGAAGCCTCAATTGACTATAAAAATCTAGAAGACGAGAGAGAGGTATGCATTGGGAATAGTATTACTGGTGTTGAAAATGCGAAGTAAAAGGATACACACAACATTGATATGATGCAAAATTTAAATCTATCTCTGAGGGATAACCCAAATAGTGATGTTCAAGTGGGGTTCAGAACTGTAGGGACAACAAAGAAAAATAACAAAAAAACTATCCAAACTCCTAGTAGAGTTCTAAGGTCCAACACGCAGGTTGTTACTAACTAAGGTTCTCAATGATTAAATTCATCATATGTAATGTTAAAAAGGTTTCAAAAAGGGGAGTTGCTAGAAGAATTAAAAGGCTTATGAAAATGTGTAATTTGTCAATTCTTGTCATTATTGAACATATGCTCCAATCTTTTAGATTAGATGAATTTATAAGAAAGTTTGTATTTTATTTATGGGGTGTCCGATGATGTTAGTTCCATTTGTATTTTTCCTTTCATGGTTTAACTATGTCTATCCATTCATAAATAACTTAGTGTGTTACAGTTGATATTACGCACCCAAATTACCACTGCCCAGTGCAGTGGTCTTTGGTGCATGCCAAGTGTGATAGGTCAGAGAAATGTCATCAATGGAAATACATTTATAACATGGATCCTAACACTCATAGAATGTATGGTGGTGTTTTAAATGCATTATATAAATAAGAAAAGAAAAAAGAAGGGACCCGATTGACCCTAGGACAATAAATGAGTTCATGGACTGAATTGTGAATATTGGTTTAACTGACTTGGACTACAGATGTACTAAATTCACTTGGCATAATAAAAGGGAGAGGGCTATCAGAATTTGGTGAAATTTTGAGAGAGCCCTTTGCAGCCACGATTGGATGAATTTAATCCCCAAAACAAGTGTCTCTCATCTGAATAAAAATTCTTCTGACTACTCTCATATTTTGATCATTTTAGGCACTGCTTTTGATGAAGTATGAAAGTAATTTTTTTTCCTTAATATGTGTACTAAGAATAAAGAGTTTAAGAAGTTAATTAAATATAACTAGAGGCCATTCTCCAGGGGACATTCAATGAGAGCTCTCTATTATAATCTGAAGGCCTAGAAACCTGTCTTATATGCTTAGAGTAAAACTATTTGTGGGGATGTGTTTTTAAACACCAAGAATGCTGAAGATTCTTTACTTGATGATGAGTTGGCTTCTTGAATCTGATGAATGTGCTAGTAATCGAGACGACTTATCTAAGGCTAATGCTAATCTCAATCAACACCTATGTGTGGAATAGAAATTCGAACAATAGAATCTAAGGAAAATTGGGGATCTGAAGGTGATGTTAATTTTAAATGCTTTCATGCTTCTATGACTACTAAATGGAGCAAGCTAAAAAATCACTCTATTGGGGTGGAAAGGACTATGTTGGATAATGAGAAGTATATTAAGGAGTCTACCATCAAGTTTTTTCAATATCGATTTTCACAACACTAAATTGAAGAGGGAAATAACTCCATGTTAAACCATATTCCTAACTTAAGTTTCCCAAAAGATAATGAATTTCTAAGGGTTACTCCCGCAATGGAAGAAGTTAAAGATGTGTTTTTGAATTAAATAATGACAGTGTGGAAGGTCTAGATAGGTTTAATGGGCACTTTTTCAGGCATGGTTGGGAGGTGATTAGTTTATGTGATACTTGATGTTAGAGGTTTTTTTTTGTTGGTATGTCAATTATAAAAAAATTACCTCAACACTGATTTGCCTGATCCCAAAACAAGACAACCCCTAAAAGGTTTGCCGACTACATACCAATAAGTATTTGCAATTTCATAAATAAAATCATTTCTAAATTACTAGATAGTGGATTAAGAAAAGCCATTCTTAAACTCATCTCGAAATATCAAAGTGGTTTTGTGATGGATCGGGGTTATTGATAATATTCTCTTAGCTTAGGAAATTCTCTCTTCCCTGAACCATAAGAAGATTGGGGATAATGTAAAAACTCCATATGGCCAATGCTTATGATAGAGTATCTTGGGTCTTTCTCACCCAAGTTATGAGGAAATTTTCCTTTAACAATTTCTAGATTGACTTGATATGGAGGGTTGTTTTAGGCTGCTAGTTGTCTATCCTAATAAATAGAAGCTTGGAAGGTTTTTTCAACACAACTAGTAGGTATGGGACCCACTATCCCCCTTCCTTTTTATTATTTCGTTTGAGGTCCTTAGCAGGAACTTGGTTCACTTAAGCAACATCCATAATTTTATTGGGTTTTAAACCCCAATCGACTGCACTCTTTTTTCTCATTTGGCCTATGTTGATGAAGTGATTATTTTCTCCTCATATACCTAATCCTCCATTCAATATTTGATACACACTCTCCACATTTATGAGTTGATTTACGGTCATAATGTTAATGTTTATGAAATCTCCCTAGTGGATTCTTGACAAATTTCCCTCCATAAAAGAAGACATATTGAATATGTCACATGTATGTAGATAATTCCTCCATCGATTTGTATATAGGATAACCTATTATTGTGGGCAATAAATAGATTATGGCCTCTTAAATAAGATCAGAAATAAATTTACTAGCTGGCAGGGGAACTTCTTATTAGCTGGGGGCAGAATGGTTCCAATTAAGAGTGTGCTTCAATGCATGCCTATCTATATCATCGCATATTTGGACCCTCCAAAGAAAATCATTTTTAATACTGCAAAAATCTTTACTGATTTCTTTTGCGATAGATCCCAAGACTCCGCAAAACATCATTGGTCCAAATTTGAGTATTTTTGCATTTTAGTTGAAGAAGGATGGATGGGTTTTTTTTAATCTGAATTCGATGCTGGAAGCTTTTTTGACCAAGTTATGGTGGACTTTTAATAGTATTCTGTCCTTATGGGCCCAATACATGAAGGCCAAATATTGTCGCCTTCTCCACTATAATTAAATTCATGTCATCGTGATTCTCACACCTAGATAAGGATGGTAAAAATTATAAATGAAATTCTTCCTTCCTTTTTTGGAGCATTGGGTAAGGAGGCATGGACAGTGATTCAGATATATGGCTTAATGATGGTTTACTACATTCTTCTTTAATCAGATTGGACTCATGTAAGGTGAAGGATTCATAAGAGAACAACATGAAGTGGGACTCCCAAAATCTTAGTAAGAGATATCCTCAAACCACAGTGCAAGTGATCCTTAAAACTACTTTTAATGGAAGTGGCTCTGATAAGCTTATTTCGACTAATTCACCCTATAGTAATTTCATAATCAAATATGCTATATCCTTACTTGGAGATCATAAACCTTTTTTTTGTCCAATTAGTTCATTTGGAACAATCTTATCCCTATATAAATATCCATTATATTGTGGAGAGATATTAGACACCTTCTTCCTCTGGATGATGTTATTAAGAAGTTTGGGATTAAACGGACTTTTAAATGTGAGTGTTGAAAAAACTTAAAGAAGAATTTGTTAACCATGCTTTTGTAGGTGGAAAGGTTCCCCAAAAAGTCTAGAAGTTCTTTGGTGACAAGATGGGGATTTGGAAGATAGGCAGAATTTTCAAAGCTACTTTGATGTTGTGGTGGTGTAAGGGAAGAATTCACGTAGTTTAGGGTGTGGTCTGTCAAACTATTCCATCTTTTATCTATTGGTTCCTTTGGTGTGCCATGAATAAAAGTAAGTACAAAGGCTCTAAGATGTACATTCCAAAAATCATTGAGTACATTTTTAACTTGCATTTAAAAAAATGCAATTTTTATATGGATATCGTGTGCATCCCTAATTTTCTTATACCCATTAAGAAAACTCATGTAAGTTTTCCAGTTAAATGGGAATTCCCCTCGAAAGGTTGGATGAAATTAAACATTGATGAGTGCTCTAAAAGGAATACAGAGGAGGGTGGTGGTTGAGTTTTGAGAAACAATAAGGGAGAATTCTTATAGGGTTTTTGTGCCTATTATATTATCTCTACGAATCTTGATGATGAAGCTTGAGGAATGCTGGAAGGATTAAAGAACTAAAAATAGTTATACATGTATCCCCTCGTAGTTAAAGTGTTTGTAAACATTTTGAATAAGGTGATTGACACTCCTTGGAGTTTGTCTTAATGTATCCCTAAAATTATTTTTTTAATGTTTCATTGGGAGGTAATGTTTAGCCATATTTATAGGGAATGGAATTCCACCACAAAAATTTTGACCTCTTATGGTTGTTCTAGAAAAAAAATATGGTGATCCTCTAACATTAAAGAATTCACATCAAAGGTTCAAGGTCTGGTTGGGATGGAGAAGATTCATCTTCCAAATTTTAGATTTACTGATGTTTAAGCATTTTAACCTTTTGTGTCGATTGTGTCTTAAGCCCTTCCTGTACCTACCACTTATAGAGGGATTTTTTAAATCGAATATATTCTTTTTTGTTAAAAGAAAGAATATGCTAAAATAATGATGATTGTAGGGAAATTCTCTTCTAAATAATTGAGGTTAGTTCACGAATATGATGCATAATTATTAATGTTTAGCCTTTAATCTGAGATATTCTAATAATTCATAAGTTTAACATTATAGGAAATTATTTCTAACATTTTAAAGTTGATAATTTTTATATGATATTTACATTATAGGAATTGTATGTTTCTTAAGGAAAATTAAATTTATCTTCACAATATGGACATGTTTCCATGCTAAATAATTTGTTATGAGACATAATACAAAATGATTAATTATATTTGAAAATATAATTATTTGTGATCTAGTTGATGTAGAAAGGAATCCACGTACTCTCATTAATCATACGATAAAATGATGCTGGCGTTAACTCATGATTGTAATATTTCAAAAAAAATACCATTGTATTAGAAAAGTAAACTTAGTCGAGTCTCCTTTGTTGTTGCCATGCTTATTGACTAGATATGATAAAGTGGATCTCAATATGCTTAAGATACGAATACACCTATGGACTACTAGATGAACATAGTTTTGGATAGTGGAAAATAATTTAATTACTTTTGATGAGTAAATGAAAGGAAATGCTACTTCTATGTGTCTCGAAAGGCATGCATTAAGAGTGTTTAACTTTCGAGTTAGGAAGATTATGGTGATAATATTATGTGGCTGTCATCTCAGCATGTGTGATCTCTTGGGATGTTAACTTTGCAATAGAACTGGGCATGGTTGTGAAATTATGTGGGCGTCACATCGGTATGAGTGATCCCGTGAGGTCTTAACTCCATAAGTGACTCAAATGTGGTAAGTGTTGTTATGTAAGAGTCATAAGATAAGTAGTGTCCTCGTTGGAGAAAATTGAATTCAACACAAATTTATGTGTATAAATCTAGTCTTGGTATAATGATGCAGCGGGATATTATTATATGCTAGTAAATATGGAATACTAGTATGGGTATTGAATGTATTTGAGGATCTGATAATGTTAAGAAATGGATAAACTAGACAGCTTTGATGTTTAATTCAAGTTGCATTACCATTGGGTTATTCATTATGTCTTGGTGTGGATCTAACCCAACTTAATTTTATGTTAACTTAGTATCTCATGGTGCCTCCCATATAAAGGTATTATTAGAGAATCTATAGATCTGGTAGCAGTTACTTTCATCATTTTTAGTACCTAGGGTTTTGCTTCTTCTGTTCCAATTATTCTATATTCATATCAGGCAATAGAGAATAAGGGCACCTGCAAGTTGAGGATTTAGTTGTGTTGGAGAATTTTTTCTCTTGCATTGGAGGATTATGGGTTGGTGAATTTATTATTATTATTATTATGGATGTCTAGATGATGATTATGTTGCATTTTTTATTTCCATCTTTGTATATTATTTCATTACGTCATTGAATTAGTGTAGTAAGGACTTATAGATAAACCTCATTACTTAAAGATAAACCTCATCAATAAGGAACTAGAAAATGATTCATCAAATATTCGTGACACCATAAAGGAGTGTGAGGATTTAACTAATATGATTTAAGATCAAGCCAAAGTGGAGCTTAAACCCAAGACAGAGGAAGCCTTCTAGAAGAAGCTAGTTTATACACCATGTATTTTTTCAAATTTATGTAATTATGAGTTATATTGTAATAGTGATGAGGTTACTCGTACCAACGATGCACCATGAAATAACTTAATAAAACTTTTTTAACGCAGTTAAAGTCAAGATTGAGAATAGGAATAAAATATTCGAAAAAACTCTTATTCGTTGAAAAAACATTTGACACAAGGTGTGTTAAATCAAAAATATTAAGCTAGATTTGATATTTCAGATCCTTGTAACAAACATTTAAAACATATTAAACCATAATGAACGTAAGTTAGATTAAGTTTGCAAAAAATATTTAAGAACCTCCAGAGTTAGTTTACACACAAGATTTAACGGGTTAAAACCCCAAAGTTAGGGAAAAGATCCATGGTGACCTCTATGCCACAAAACAAAATCCACATGCAAATAGAACCACAGAATAGAAAGAAAATATATATATGTACTTAGAGATCCACCACCTAGATACTCCTTTTTATATCAGTAGCTCTTGAAACTTCAATCATTTATGTTGTTTACATCGACTTAAGAGTCAGCCTCCGCAAAAAACAACCACACTTTCTATGTGAAGTGTGTGACAGTGAAAGTGTCGTGTTCTATCGATATGAATATGCAAGTCCTCACACACTTATTAAAATTTGTCCTACAAATTACAAAAGATTCTCAATTCTCATATATAAACACGTTATATCAGATTACCTATAAAACCCCTAGATCTGGTGAGATCTTTTCGAAAATATATCTAAAAAGATATTTACACGACAATAGATTTCAAATAGTTTAAAATCAAGTTTTTTAAAAGAATAGTTTATATCTAAAGCCAAAGTGTTTTATGATATTTGACGTTTTATATAAAAAAAAATATGGATCTAAAATATTTTGAAACATGCAAAATATATCCACAAAGAAATATTAGTTTTGAAGAAAAATATTACGAAATAGTATACTAATACTTTCAAACAAAACTAAAAAATACTTGTGTAAATGTGTCATAAGAACTACATTTTTCACTTTATAACGAAAAATCAAGACTTTAATAGTGTGTGACGGCAATTTGAAGGAGAACCAAACTGAAGAGGAGTTTAATATTCTAAACTCTTACTCCCATACATTTGTTTTGAAAAACCTAACAATTGAATCACTCAAAAATGGTTTACACTCTTCTTTTTAAAAAAAACTCTCACTCTAAAAATATTTTATTCGTAGATTTTCTCATGTTTTCCCTCGAAAAATATTTTCTCTTTCTTTCTTTCTCAAACCTATCCCATCTCTTTCTTCTCTCTCTCTCAGACAAAATTCTCAAAGGCCAAGACAATGTATGTTTATATAGAGATGCTAGAATGATCTGGAAGTTTGGTTTTACGTCAAGGGTTGTGATGGATTTGATCGGTTGAGAATTGATCGAACGGCTAAAAGTAACCTGTAACTTATAAGTTAAGCGGGTAATAATCGGTTAATAGGTCTCAAACATGATTTTTCCATACAGGTTACACTGGGATTATCTAATTCACAACTACAGCCATAGATGATTTTGATCTAATGGTGCGAGATGAGTGTGAGTTATAAGAGTGTGAGAACAAAATGTGAACCAATTGGAATTAAGCATGTGGCATACACGTGTTACACACATACATGCGAAGAATAAAGATAGTATGTAACTTCTGATATCTGTGACACCCCACCTAATTAAATACCAGGTGATCAGGAATTTATTAAATTAAAACATGATTTACATATGGTTCATTCTTAGCATTACTGTCGAAAACATTTTAAAATTTTACTAACCACCTAGTATTCCAAAAGTCGGTGCCAAATTTTAACTTTCCTTAGACAAAAAAATAAATAACCAAGAGAAAAACTAATTAAATCATTCACTACATGAAATATCTAAACCAATGCACAATAAAATGAATGAATAAAAAATATTGCCGAGTAAACCATCAGCTACAAATATCCCAAACTAAATGGTAATCCAATAATACAACCAAATTCAATACAAGCCTGAACCGAGATAATAAATCTAAAACGAAAACACTCCCAACTGAAACTGTAACTGAAATAGATTCCTAAACTAGGAATGAAGAATAGATGCGTCAAATCCAAAACTCTACAAGCATCCACCTTGCCTCAGCTACGTATCCCCGAAGCAGAATATCAAGTCTTGCTTTCCTATGGGTGGACACCTAAAAGCTTTTGAAAATATTTTTATAGCAAGATTTAGTACTCAAAATATTTTAAAAATATTTTGTAAGAGTTTATCATAGTTCTAAATCGGGTATTGATTACACATGTTAGGTTCACGTACACTCTCTTAAGTTTCCTCGCCCCTCAACTATTGTGCACGCTTAACATTCTCTACATAGCCCACCTAGATGTACTACCCAAGATAACTAGACATAAGTATCTATCTGAACTAATCTCATCTAAGTCCCCGTACCGCCCATACAGTACACTAATCGGATTAACATTTCTCGTATGTTAAGCGTTGAAATTATCATTTCATCTATCTTCTATTTTATTCAATTAATTAAGTTTAACTACTTAATTAATTTTTTAGATATACACTATCTATCAGTCTACTATCACACATAAGTAGAATATTCACGATCGCATATATATATATATATATATATATATATATATATATATATATATATATATATATATATATATATATATATATATATGGTGTCTCTCAAAAGGACCCCCATGAAAAAATAGGCATATTGTTCTATCAGTCCAAGTACCTCTCGTACTAAACGGGGACTATTGGTTCCGCGTGTCTCCTCGAACCCAAAAATCAAATATCAAACGGTGGAGGCGAATATAGTTATAAATCTTTGGGCTACGCACATAATTAACGTACCCAAATGACATTTCGTTTTCACTAATACACGTCACATAGCGAGCCGCCCTAAGTTCTATGTTCTGGTGCACCAATTCAGACCTCACTGGAATCATCAAGGTGGGATCGCCGACTACGCGAGAACCTTCGGTGATAGCAAGCAGCGTCAGTATGGTAACTCATAACATTAATTATATAGTTACACAAACAACATATATATATATATATATATATATATATATATATATATATATATATATATATATATATATATATATATATATATATATATATATTCAGTAGGTATTCGCACAACCTAAGTATCATTATTCGTACGTAGTATATATCACTCGGATACTTCCCATACTTTCAAATTACGATTATTCTCACTATCGCATTTAAATGATTATTGTTATCTACTCTAAGGGCCCTAGTTACCCCTCTATGAATTCAGTAGTTAAGTTTTACTTACCTTACTAGTTCATACCATAATCTCACTCACGCTTACCCGTAATTACATTCTCATTCTCGCGAATTAATTACTTTGTCAGTAAATCGTGTTTAATCATCGTCTTAATTCTCTCGATACAACTAAACTCCCATAGCCCTACAATGTCCTACTGCAATATAAAAGATCCCTCGCTATATTCAAACAATCTCCCAAAAGTTTTCCCGACAACAATTTAGGTGTTCTAGGCAAAAAGGGAGATTTTACATTTTTTGGGAACGGAGCTGGTTCGCCTCTGAACGGAACCGGTTCGCCCCTTTGAACTTCATCTTCTTTGTTTCGTAGATGCATTTTTCACCATTAATACACCTATAACTTCCATGTTTCTCCACAAAATTCCAAACCAATTGTCCCGAATCATTCTCACATGTATTAGGACAGATTCTAGCGTAATTTTTTCATCAAAACATTGCGAATAACATTCAAGAATGGATTTAAACATATAATCCTCAAGAACCCTAGGGTTTCATGTTCTTCCTCTATTATTCATCAAAACCCAGATTTAATTTGCGAATAATCATAAAAAATCTCTACTTTATTATCCTCTACAGATATCAAATCTTTCTAAATGCAATTCCTACCCAAACATGCATTTGAATCAATCTTTTTATCCAAGAATCATCAAAATAATCAATATAAGTGAAAACCCTAGTGGCATGGGTATTATAACTTCATATTGATTGCAATAAACACTTGACTTAATAGGTTTGATCTGATTTCATGGGGGTGATGATGGATTGATGTTCTTCTCATCCAATCTTCACTCCTTAGATGATTAGGATGTAAGAATAAGGTCCAATTCTTCAAGAACACCTCCTTAAGCTTTGAGAATGGTCTTTCCTCCTTCTCTAATGGCTTTATTTAGTTTTTTTTTGTTTATAACCTTAGATTATGCCTCTGGACATCTGATATAGGGTTGTAAATTTCGTAGGTCTCTAAACCTCCTTTTGCCAATGTAACAACCCGCCTAATGGGATACCGGGCGATCACTCCTATATCAAATTATAACAGGAGTTACTTATGGATCATTCTTAGCATCACTGTCGAAAATCCATTTAATTACTAATATCCTATTAGGCGAGCGTTAAAAACTTTTAACTTAACTACTCTTTTTAACGATTAAAATAAAACATTCACAATTTAATGCGTAAATGAAATAAAAAGGAAAATGAAATGAACTAAAATAACCGAACACTCGGTTCAAATTACACAACCATATCGAATAACGTGCGAAGAATACATAAAATCAGTTGGACCATTGGCCCGAGTGTTTGTACAATACCTCCTATCTAGAGTACAAGGAAAGAAGCGTCTACTGAGAACCCGCAAGCATCCACAGCTGTTGCAGCAGACGTCTGACTCGAAAGAATTTCCATCCAGGCATCCCTGTGTCTGGACACCTATATATATATATATATATATATATATAATATAGAAAGAAATGAGAGTAGATAGAGGGGTCAGAGCCCGAATTTTGAAAATATTTTGCAAGTGCATAAATGCTTTATTTTTAGAAAAATAGTTTTATCTCATATTTAAATTGGTATCGCACTCCCATGAAATACCCCTCACCTCTCCTCTAGTAGTGCACACCTAACGCACCCTAACACATACCCTAGTCAAGCTATCCCTGCCTAACTAGTCTATCACCCAACTACTATCTACCCCATATAGTCCCAGTGCTAAGGGCTAAACTTCCCTCCATTCTCAACACTGCACTAAGTTCGTGCGTGGGGTGTCTCGCAAAGCGAAATCCAAACAAGGAACCCCCCCGATACACTACTACTTGGCAGGGTTAATGGTAGATATCCATTAGGCCCGTAGCACACACAATGTATAAATATATATATATACACATACATCTACAATATACGTCCGAATAATATCTCCCGGACTGAAGATTACCAAATGAATTATATCTTTATAATACACATCCGGATCTACCTCCCGGACTGAGGTGTATTCGATACACAAAGTATTTATCAATACTTATCCTTTTCATTTTAAAAACTTCCATTTCCCTTCTCATATCCAGGAAATGTATTTAAAGCCAATTCATTAGCATGAATTGCTTTACCAAAACATATATCTTTTTAAAAGACAATTTTATTAACATAAAAATGCTTTTCCTTTTTCAATTATCCCATTTCCCTTTTTATACTCAGGAAATGTAATTAAAATCCATTTTTATTATCATAAAAATGATTTTACCATATCATATGCTTCCACATCCCTTCTTCCATCCGGGAGTGTTACCGAAGCTAAACATATAACCCATTTCCCTTCCTATATCCAGGAAATGTAATTAAAGCCAATCCATTATCATGAATTGCTTTAATATAACGTGTTCTAAGACCGCCCGTCCGGATTTCTCCACTGTGCGCGCCCCTAAATGGCAATCATCTTCCAGGGCCTATCATCAAGACAACCTGGGATCCTACATCGCAAGACGTCGGGAAGCGGCCATGTGCCTGCGGGATAGTAAAGACCACACCCAGAATCTCCTAACCAGCGCAGAAAAATATATCAACAAATGCTCACATGGCCTATAGGACTATATCCACCCTGCATTCATTAGCCAGGGGGCTTCACCATACGTACGCAACTTCCCTTATGATAGCGATTTAGAGAGGTGTGTAATCCATATTTTATTAATTATGAAAAACATTTCTCTTTCCATTTTGAAAATATTCATTTTTATATTTTCAAAATCATTTCCATCGTAACATATATATATACCTAAAACACACAGTATATACATATCCTATATATTCTCCCTAGAATATATATAAACGGCCATAGTGGCCTATATCATCTAACGATGACCATAATCCCAAAGATTCCCTCCGGGAATCATAATCATGCATTCATATTAGCATGATTCTAAATCCAAAGTATCTCTTACTTTAATAATCACTATATAACTCAATCCTATCTAAGGATTTATTGGATATCTCCAATGATACCCTTCACTCTAAGTGAAATCAACAAATATTTATATTCCCAAATTATCCAAAATTATCTCCTAGGATACACTTAACGATAATTGATATAATTATGCTTTCTATAAGCATAATTATATAGGCCTATATGCCTACGAGAATTATCCTCGGGATTTATCTCACCCGAACAACCTTAAATTCAACGAGTTAAGGATTTCATTACCTTGAACCCCAAGACTACACCTAGTCCAATTAATCATTTAGAAGTACCCAATTTAATTTAGGAACCCTAATCCATCAATTTCAGCAAATATTCTATTTTCCTCAAAAATATAGATTAAGAGTTATATACTTAAAACCCTTACTTTACCCTCCTAAATTTCCTTAATTTATGGACCATAAAGTCCTAAAAGGTCCCCTAGGTTATCACCTAATTAACCTCAAAGCAAGATGAAATGGAATCTATCCCATCTAAATCATCCTAAGAGAATTGTCCATTTTCAGCAGGGGTCGATCGATCGACCCATGGCCGTCGATCGATCGAAGGCTTCGATCGATCGAAACCCCGTGATCGATCGATCGATCAAGTCGAGCAGCTTCTTCTCCGAGAAGCTGTTTCGGCCATGGAAGCTTCCTCCAAGCTTCCATATCTTCACCCAACGGCCTACAACTTCTACCAACAACAAATACACCTATAATACGGGTCCTAAACATCCTAGAACCCAGAATCACCCAATATTTTTTGTTAATTACTAAATTTCTCCAATTTACCAATTTTAGGGGTTTATTCGTTTTATCTCCCGAAAACCCGTTTTATCCACGAATACCCAACCCAAAATCATTAGGGTTTGTTATACCAACAATGATATGAGATATTTATGCTCAAAAATAAATAAAGCAAGTAAACACTTACCTCGTGGATAAAATCCGACGTCCTCGAGCCGAATCCCGCGGAGGCTGGCCGGAATCTCCCCCTTTTTCCTCTTTTCTTCCCTCTCTCTCTCTTCCCTCTCTTCTTTCTTCTTTATCTTCTCTCTTTCCCCCTCTCCCTCCTTTTATAAGGAGAAAAAGGGTTAAATCCCTTAATACCCCCAAAACGACTCGTTTACTCATTTACGAGCCTATTTAACTCCAAAATCACCCGGAAGTTAATTTTGACAATCAGACACTCTTTTTCGACTATCTCGGACATTCCGAGACTCATGGCGCAGTCGAAATTTCCATTCGAGGTACTTGACCGCAAATCACTATTCTAACCCAAAATAATTAAATGCGGGTTTTCTACTCAAAATCTTACCTCTTTTGTCGCTATACTCCACGGCGACATATAATTAAATTACTTCGACCTATATAGTCCCAAAATAATTTATAACACCCTTCGAAAATCATTAAATCCTCGAAAATCCCAAAAATCACTATTTCGAGAAATTCTCCAAATTCCAAATTATACTTAATTATGGAATTTAATCATCTCCAAAAGGGCGGGTTATTACAGCCAAATGATCAAAACGCCCTCAATATGTGACGATTTGGTCTAAAATTGACCCGAAACCCAAACTATATGCCAGGTATACTATTACGACTATTTCGACGCTTTTGGATCCATTAATGACCTCAAAATCATCATCTGATCACTCTAAATATATTTCCTATCTCGACTCCAATTTAGCCTTCACGCGACTCCGGATTGAGATAAAATCAAATACGCCCATATTACTCGAGATGAATTTGTCGGAGATGCCAATTTAATGTTGACATCCATCTTGAAATGTAGATTACTAGTGGCAGAGCTGTAGTATACTAAAATAATATTTTGCTAGATGAAAGACGAAGATAGTTTAGACTCCTAAGATATCAACCATATAGGGTATTTCAATCTCCCCTTTTGGATATTAGAGACAAAATCTTTTGAGCACATCAAGGGTACACCTATGAATAAAAATTCCTAACCCTATACAAATCCTAACTACCCATTCCATTCCTAGAACATAAAATAAGAGGAATAAAAAAATAATTACATAAGCCGACTATATTACAGATCAATACCCTAACTCTGAAAAAAAATAAAGTTCAATGCATGTATGAAAATACTCACAATAAAGCATGAAGTCGAACTTAAAAATTAAAAGTTGTTACTTAGTCCACGGGATGGACTCAATCTAGACAATACCCATTCCCTTCTTAGAACTGAAAATAAGAGGAGGGAAAAATTATAGATGGACTCAATCATTCTCCCCTACTTTATCTCAAATAGACAACGGATAAATAATTGAAAGAGAGTTTATATAATTAACTACAAATCTAATCATAGCAATGGGTCATATCATTTGTCTCATATATAGAATAGATAAAGGATATGTCTTTTATCAATTGTGAAATGACCGTACCTTAGATCCCCAGAGACATATTATAAGCATGGTATAGACAGGAAGATATGACAAATAAGGTAGTAAATTAATCTGACACAATCATCCCAATGGATTTCCGTGAAGATTCAAATCTAATGTTATCCAAGGGATTAGTAAAAAGTTCTTCCAATTATTTCTCAGTTTGAAAATATTTGATAAGCATGTATTTAGATTCTATAAAGTCACGAATAAAGTAATGTATAATCTTAATGTGCTTAGTTCTAGAGTGTTGCACATGATTTTTAGAGATATCAATGACACTTTGAGTATCATTTAATTAAGTCAATTGGTTCTCAATAATACCATAATCACACATTATTTGTTAAATCCACAATAATTTAGCACAACAGCTACCAGTAACTATTTACTCAGACTTAACAGTTGATAAAGATATGAAATTCTATTTTCTTTTTTTTTCTATCAAAGAGCGACGGTACCCCCCATACATTTTATTAATTTTTATAATAATAGAGAAACAACCTCTCCATGGCTTATAAGGCCAAACGTACCTAAATGTAGAGGATGGGCCCATTGCTCTAGATCCAAAACTTGAATATGAGGATTTATAAAATATCACCATTACATATTTATAAAACCTTTAATAATCTAAATTTTGGGATTTATATATTATCCCCATTACAAATAAGAGAATGTTCAAGAAATAAAATGTGGGTATTTTTAAATCATCCCCATTACAATCTTTTTGTTCTAACTCTAATATTTGGAAAATTTTGTCTATCCCTGTTGAGGTGACCTTTAACCATTTTTGGGAGAGAATTGAAGGACCAATATGTAGAATCAAGATGTGTGTTGGATTCACTTGATGCAAAGAAGTCTACTACTGTATTGTTCTCTCTGCAAATGTGGAGGATTTGAAATTTACTTGGAAAGACCATATCATTAAAGATATCTAAATTAGTCCATGGAGGTTTTTGATTTTTTTTCAAAATAACATCAACTAAATTTTTGCAATCTGATTCAATTATCAAATTAGAAATGTTAAAGGAGGAAACCAATTTGAGACCTTCTGCTATGGCTAATACTTCTGCAGTAAAGGAGGTTTGAAAACCAATAGACTTTGTAAATACCACAATGAAAAGACCTTGAGAGTGTGTCATCACTCCACCAGTTATACTAGTTCCTTGATTATTTTTTGAAGATCCATCTATATTTAGCTTGAAAGATACTATAAAAGGTTTGCCCCAACTACACTTTATAATTTAGATATTCTGTGTCAAATTTTTGATATTGTAAGTATTGATTATATGAAGATTTTCTTGATTGATTTTGTCATAGAACTTACAATATTGAAGAATGTTAGTAGCAAGAGTTATCACATTTTGAATAATCATAATGGGGGAAGAATTACAATTGTCAAACAAATTTTTTGTCTAGCTTTCCAAATTTCCCCCCAAAAAAATTAAGAATTATAGAGAGAAATACTTTAAGATAGTCTTCTTTAGGATTGATAATCCACCATGAAACTAAAATGTCCCTGCATGAAGAGGAATTAAAACTGAAACCAAATAATTTGCCGAAGAATCCTCTTTGGCCATTTTACATTGAATGAGAACATGAGAACTATTGTCTTCTACTGAAAAACAAAATCTATAGACTGAGGCAGTTCTAATGCCAGCATCTTGAAGATTTAATTCAAAAGGAACTGATTGGTCGAGTAATTTCCAAATAAAATTTCAAATTTTCATCGAGCAATCTTTGTCCCAATTAATTTTTCAACTCAAAGAAGTTGTTCTAGCTTGCCTACATATGCAAATTTGAATGTAAATTCTCTTGTAGTGGAGGCTTGCCAAATCTGCTTATCCTATTGGATACAGCTATCTGCCAACTCTTTAATTCTAGTTATTCTCTTAACAGTTATGGAGCCTTTTTTTATACATACTCCTTTGTGATATTTTTTTTCTAATAAAACTTTCCCAAATACCTGTGTCAAATCTATATTTCCAATATAGTTTAATAGAAGAAGATAATATTATGTCTTCAAGTTATCTAAAGTTGAGACCACATTCTTTAAATGGAAAACAAAGATGAGGCCATTTGGTCGATTGGTATGGCTCATCCTTAATACTACCTCCCCAATAAAATTTGCTGAACAAATTGTTCATTTTTTTTATGACTATTTTAGGGGGATTTAGAATTGTTAAAGTATAAATTGGAATAGATTGGAGGACAAGTATTAAAAGAGTGTCTCTACCAGCTTGAGAAATCATTTTAGAAGAACTAGTGTTTAACTTATCTATAATTTTTGTTATAAACTCTGAAAATTGATTAGCTTTGTGCTTACCTTTATTTAGAAAACAACCTAAATATTTAATAGAAAGGTTCTTATGAGTTAAACCAGAATGATTGGCTATTACTTTCTTTCTATGAGGACTTCTTTTATCATCTACATAGAAAGAGCTCTTGGTATAGTTGTAATACCCTTCCCTAGAAATAAATATTTTAATTACAATTTGAATAGTTTATCCGGAGAAAACTATTGGAGAAACAAATGCATAAGAAAATATGCCAAATTGTACAAAAGGTGACACGCCGCACGTAGGGATTAAAAGGGAAAATTTACCTTGCATGGTCAACATGGATGAATACTCGAGTTAAATTAGTTGGTATGAATACATTGGTGAAGTACAATATGAATTAGTCGAGGAACGGATGTGACACAAACACGGTAAATACAATGCCTACTTTTATATGGTACGTGACACATAAGATTGGAGGCTTGTGTGATTATTATACGATTCCTCGTGGACGATAAAAATAATTTGACCAAATATTTAGGGTACTAAAAATATATATAATAATACCATGGGGCCAAATTGGGAAAATAGGATATTTCTTACACCAAGGCCAGTTGCCAGTCCAGGGGGGCGAGGTAGATCCTGCCTCCCAGGGTAGACCTCGACAGAAGTTTTTTTTAGTGTGTTGTCCGATAGAGGTCCCTTGGATTAGCCACGAGGCGCCTTCTCATGGACTTTAGGCCAAGATGACTTAGGTTTGGACATCCCTTGTAGTATATAAACATAGGAAATGGAGTGTTAGGGTCATTGTTTCTCCTCTCCATTTTTATAGCCACTCTCCCTCTCTCTCCAAGTTGAAGATTTCATGAGGATTTCTTCTGACCAGAAATACAAAGGCTAGAACTACCACATTACACGATTATTTTCACAGATTAACCCACCATTAGTAGCCTTTAAACACCTTATATTACCTTCGTAAACCATAGATAGATTAGTGGGGTGAAGAAGAGAGTGTTCTTGGCATGGTTGATGGGTATTTGTAAAAGGCATTTTAAGGATGAAGAAGAAACTCGTGGAGCATCATTTAGAGCATTCTTGAAGTAACAATGGAGTCAAGTTTAAGAGGGCATTTAGATACCTCCTTGAGGCCACCTTTGGAGGTGTGTGTAGGGGGGGAGGGAGGGTCCTCCATCTTCTTCACCATCTCAACCATTTTAGAACACATTAAGGTGGGTGAACTAACTTTGATTTATGTTTGTTTAGTATAGTGTAGATTCAACATGTTTATTTAAAATATTAGGCTAAATATATGTAGGATTGATGTTAGTTTACATCTAAGTGTTGATTAATAATCATCTTAGCATTTGTATGAAAATGGGTTCCAAAAAGATGATTTTGACATGGTTTTTGAAATACAAAAATTTTCAGAATATGTGCTCATAACATTTTAAGTAATAAAATGTTCTAAAAGAGTGTTTAAAGTATAAATGATGTAATTATATGCAAATAAATGCATTAGGCTTGTATAAACCATTTTTATGAGACAAAGAGGGGATTTTCTACTTGAAAAATTGAGATGAATATGAGAAGGAGAAACTTTCACTTTGATGAATATTTAAAGTGTGTGAAACTCATGTAGAAAATAACGTGGTTTTAATATTTTAAATGTATGAAAACTAAGGTTTTACATGAATGGTGGTATAAAAGTTGATAATGAAAGATAAAGGGTTCACATGTGTGAATAATAGAAAAATGGGTGTTAAGATGTAAAATTTCATAAAATAAAGTGTGTATTTCAAATGTTGGAAAAAAGGGACATTAATATGTGAAAGGGTGTGATTTTATATATCAAGGATGTTAAAGTAGCAAGTAAGAAATTGGGTTAGATATGATATTAAACAAGTGTTAAAAGTGTTAAATGGTGCTTAAAATGTTAAGTGGGAGCTTCATAACCATTTTGAAAAAATAACACTTCAAAAGAACCAAATAGTAAGTTTTGGCAATGAAGGATAAATTGGTAATTTAATTAAAATGGGAATTTTTTATAGTATAAAAATATCAAATAATGGTTTTACACTAGTGTGGGTTGAATAATAAATTAAGTCCTAAAACATTGATGGTTTTGGTACTAAATTAACGTGTGGGTGAATAAAGGACTTACAAAAGAATGAAATTATTTTCCAAGTGTTAACAGAAAAACAGACGGTTAAGTCTGGACTTTTGGCTTTGGCCGGTAAAAATGGAATAATGTGGACATTTGTTAAATTTTAAAACATATAAAAGGAACTCAGATGACACCGGGATAAATCAAGAAGGGATCAGATCCCTTGGGTGAAAAACCCTAAATCACAGTGGAGAGAATATGGTGTGCCTAGTCATCAGTGTGGAGCTCGTGGAAGTATGCAGTATCGGAAGATTATGAGAAAAGATAAAGGAAATATGTAACATATCAAGAAATGGGTTGTGCGGTAAAATGTATTAATAAAACCTAACTTAATGAATGTAATAAATTTTTTGGGAAAGGTGAAATGGACAATTAAATGCGTATATCTATTAATGTCCATAGAGGAACGATAAATGGTTAAAGGAAATGGATAAATGGGTGGTTTAGCAACCTAAGTGGTTTAACCCATATTTAACAAAAAAATGTGTTGTGAAAAGTATTTTCAAAGATTCAATAAGTATTTTCTAACACGATGAACGCGTGTGTTGAAATAGTGTTTTTCAATGAAAATACTATAGTGTATAAAAATGAATGAAATGGTTAAATTTCGGTAAAGGAATGTGTTTGGATAAATCATGTGTAATGGTTTCAAGTGTTAAACTAGGGTGTGTTAAATAAAGTGATAATGATAAGTATGAAAAACGAATCCGTAAATAAGATTAAGGTAAATTAATTTAGGGGATTAAGGTTTTCGAAAGTAAAATTGTTAATTGTAATACCCCATACTTTTATGTATTCGAGATTTAATTAATTGGGAAATTAATTGAGAAAAATATGTTTATTTATATTACGCGAGTGAAGTAATTTAATGTGATTTAATAAAAACTGTGATTATTGATTATTAATCGAGATATATATACTGATTAATATTATGAAATGAAATTTACTAAGTGTGAATAGTAAATAGTTTATTATTATTAAATTACATCATAATTAGTGATATGGGTGCAATAGATTTATCTCATCGGGAGTCGCGTGTAGCCTATTTAGAGGTGAGAAACGAGATAAATATTTCAAGTAACTCAGATGATAATTTAGAGGTCACGAATGAGTCCGATGTGGTCAAATTAATCAAAATAGTATACACGGGGGTGTTAATTGAGTCACGAGGCAATTTTAGACTAAAACAGGACCATGGGAGGGTATTTTGGTCATTTTATATCAAGGGGTTAAGAGACCTACGAAATTACAAACTCTATATCAGCTTATAAGGGTTGGAGACTAGGGCTTAGAGTTTAGAAAAATCAGAAAAACCATTAGAGAGGGAAAGAAGAGAATTCTTGAAGACTCCTGGGAGAATTCTTGGAGCTTTCATCATATTCTTGCACACAAGAAACCTAGGAAGGAGGATTGAAGGAGAAATCAATCAACCCAACACCTAAGCCACAAAATCAGACCCTACGAACCAAGAAGCAAGTTGTTTATTGCAATATTCATGAAGTTATAATACCCATGTGTAGGGTTTTAAGATTTTTTTGTTAAATCAATATTCTTGGTAGAAAAAGAATGCTTTTTATGCATGCTGGGATTGGATATGCATGTATAACGATTTAACATATGTAGAGGATCAATAATTAGAGGATAATTGATCTTTAATATGAATTAAATCTGGGTTTTGATGAATATTAGAGGAAGAACGTGAAAACCTAGGATTTTTTAGGATTAGAGGCTTAAATCCATTCTCGAATAATTTTTAATGTTTTGATGCAAAAAGTTACGTTAGAAATTGTCCTTATACATGTGGGGGATAATTCGTTTAGAGTTTGGTGGGAGAACATGGAACAATAAGGTGCGTTAATGGTGGAGAATTTACTTGCTATAACTCCAGAAATGAGTTACAGAAAAACGAACCGGTTCGGTCCAGATTGATCGGTTCGATTCAGCCTTTATAGAATTAAATTATAGAAAAACAAACCGGTTCAGACCAAAGAGAAGCGGTTCAGTTCAGTCTTTATAGAACAACAACCCGATTAGGTCGGTTCAGTTTTCTAAATTAAATATGAAAATTTATTTTTGGGCCTAATGTTTATAAATCAATGTTGTGGAAATCTTTAGGACTTTGTAAATATAATAATAGGAGATTTATTATATTATGGTAGGACTATTTTAGAGATATGAAGTAGTCTTATTGAGAGGTGTTAGACAAGATTGAATTCGAGATGAATGACATCGTAATTAATCTGAGAGTCGGATAAAGAATTAAAAAAATCAAATAAATTGATGTATCGACCAGTAGGGTAAGTTGGACTTATTTACCGAATTTAGAAAAAAGGTAACTAAGACCCTTAGAGTTGTGTGAATACTCATATAAATACGATAGCGAGATAAATCGTAAAATAAAATGTGCGGTAAGTATTAGAGAGAAATATACTACGTACCAATGTGAATATTTAGGTTGTGTGAATACATATAATATAGGTACTTAGGTTGTGTGAATACCTAAAGTATATTAATAGTATTAGGGTCGATGGCTATCAGGACCAATATGTGAAAGTTTGAATTTGGGGTCGATGATTAACAATACCAAATGGAAAATAAATAATATTGGGTTTGATGGCAAATCCGGACCAATATACATATGCATAACATTTACATTGAGGTTGAGGGATATCCTGAACAATGTAAATGATAAGAGAATTGGGGTCGATGGTTATCCGGACCAATAATCCTTATAGTATATCTCGTGTGCAAAATATATATACCTTAAGATGTCCTACTGGGTGTGATAGTAGACTTTTAGTTGATATATTTATGGATATACATATAAAAGACGAATTAAGAAGAGAAACTTAATCTATCATAACATATGTAAGTGTTGCATGAGAAATAAATTGTATTTGGGACGTTAATGAAAATAATGTACTGAATGGGCGGTACGGGGAATTTAGGCGAATAAATAAGTTCAAATAATACTATAGTTTAGTTAGCTTGGGTAGTATAGCTAGGTGGGATGAGTATAGAACGTTATGCATGCATAATAGATGAGGGGTGAGTAAACTCAAGAGAGTGTATGATAACATAACATGTGTAATAAATGACCGATTTAAAAAATGTAATAAACGCTTGCTAGATATTTTCAAAAAAAAATTTGTTCTAGAACTTGCTATAAAATATTTTCAAAAACCTTTTATGTGTCCATCCACACAGATGCCAGATGTGACTTTATTCCAGGGACTCGATGTTGTAGCACTGTAGATGCTGACATGATTAATTTGATTAGACGATTGCTCCATTGTCCATTGTCAATTTTCACTTATTTAGTTTCTTTTATAATTTTGGAGTATTTGATTTTGGATTTTGGCCGATGGTTTATTCGGAAAACCTATTTGCATTTAAACATTGTGATGGTTGAACTCTAGTACATTGTGAATATTTATTGTAGTTTTCGAATTATTAGATCAATCTATTTTAAATAAAGATAAATTTGGCACCGATCTAATTTCACTTAGGTGGTTAGTAATTAAAAAGTTTTCGACAGTGATGCTAAGAATGAACCATATGAGAAACCTATTTTAATTTAATAAAGGCTGATCATCCGATGTTTAATTAGGCTGGGTGTCACATTAATTCATTGGAATATGTGTTTTTGAAGGTATATGTATGTAGATATATACATATTTTCTCATGCATATGATTGTATCCAATGAGTATCCCTTTCTGCCCTTCGTTTGTATACTGTTTGTATAAATTGGGCATATGCTCACATCCCCACTTTGTTATGGAAGGTTGGAAGCGGTTTCATATTTTAAGTGAGTTATATAGTTAAGTATAATTTATTTATGTTTACGTTAGTAGCTCAATTTACTTGGACTTTGGGGTGATCCCATGGGTCCCTCGCGTAGATCATCTTAAAACTGGAATCGCATGCTAACAAGTGAAACATAATTAAAATAAAAATTGATTAACAATATTATATAGGTTGTTCCATTGCACTTCACACTTAACACTCGAATTGGATTGGGTTGACTCATGGGTAACCGATAAATTCGGGTCCGGGCATTACAAATGGTAGAAGAGCTCTAGGTTCAAGGTTCCTTTCGGGAGTGATGTGGTGAGGTTAGTAGTGGATCTTTCGACGTCGTTGTGGTTAGGCCAGTCATGCTACTTTAATGACGATTTAGTTCGTGTCCTAGACGGTGAAGTCTAAGAGGTTAGCAAGATGAGTTAGATTAGTGTCAAGTGGCACAAAATTATATTGATGGTTATTAATCGTTTCAGCATTTCTGGTTAGAGTTGTAATAATTTGTGGGTGTCCATGTAAACTAATAAGTGGTGACACCAAGATTCATAACGTGAGGTGTTTTTCACTCCAGTCTTTGTGGATGTAGAGCCTTTGGAGATGTTGATAGAATGAGATTCGCCTATTGGACAAATGGCATTAAAGTGTGAATAATCAACGGTAGAAATTGATTGTTAGAATGTCATAGTTATGTAAAAGGAAATCATGTTTTTTGAACTATGTGCCACCTAAGGTGTAACGCATATGAAATGAGTAGGAAAATTCGATCCCTGGGGTTATACTGTAATTGATGGTAAATTCGATAAGTATGTAAATTTGTGTTGGGCAACACTTAGGGATAGGTACAGTCAGTCTTGGTTAGATATGATGATATCCTTCTGGGTGAGCGCCTTAGGGGTTGTTAGCCAATGAATGTAACTGTGACACCCCGCCTAATAAAATACCGGGTGATCAGTCCTATATCAAATTAAAATAGGAATCCCAGTTGGTTCATCCTTAGTATCACTATCGAAAACCTTTTTAAAACTTACAAACCACCTAGTATTCCAAAAAGGCTAGTGCCAAATTTTATTTTTTTAATTAAACTAAACAGTACATGTGAAAATAAATATAAACCATTCACACAACTGAATTAAATCAACTGAAGAAATAATAAAATGACATGCCGAATAAACCATTGGCCACCAAAGTAAATAGTCCAATACAAACATCCAACACCTGAATAAGTAAATCTAAAAACTGTACTGAAAAGTCTGGGCGACATGCCCCAAGTAAACTGAAACTGATAGATGATTACTACTCTAGGAAAGAATGAATGAGGCGTCTAATCCAAGTTCCTGCTAGAAACCACATATGCCGTAGTTCCGTATCCCTGGAATAGAATATCAAGTCTGGCGTCCCTGTGGCTGGACACCTAAAAGGTTTTAAAAATAATTTTATAGCAAGGGTTAGAACCCAAAACATTTTGAAAATATTTAGCAAGTGAATTAACTGCAGTAATTTAAAATGCATGAATGCGCTTCATATTTAAGTTAGTGTCGCACTCCCTTGAGGACATTCTCACCCCTCCACTATTGTGCACACCTAATGGTTATCTTAACCCCACCTAGTTGTACTACCCCGTCCATCTAGTCCTAGTATAATCTCCCCCTTGCCATACTACTCTAACCCGCGTATAATAATTCCTGGATTATAAGCTATCGCACCAATTAAATTAATTAATTTCTTTTAAATCATAACATATAACCGTGACACAAGTTATATAAAGTATATACATCACACACTGTATTAATTCCCGCATATAATATTTACTACCATTATATACGTACCTTTACTAAGAACAACCACACATATATATATGTACCTGCATCCCTCCGAGTATACCCTCACCGGATGATTCCCTCTAAAGTGCTATCTTACTAGGTATACTCACATAACCTAGTTACCTGAGTTGGAATCGCTAACCAACTTGGCTCAAAGTATAAATGTAGTGGAGGCGGTCATATTCCTTCCCTGAAAGTGAGATAAGCCCCTCACCCATATACCGGACGCTATGACCTGGGGATATACTCAGCCTACTCCTCACGCTAGGGGATTCACCCACATTGCACAACCTCCCTTGATAGCACTAGAGTATATAAATTAAATAAATATCTAGCACTGCTATTAAATAGCACACACAATATATACACACACACACACATATATATATATATATATATATATATATATATATATATACTATCACTACACCGTATATATAGAATATAAACCCCGACTTTACTGTGTACTCAAGAACCCGTAACACTAGCCTGAAATTTCCCGAGTCTCTGTCCCGAATCAACCAAATTAATTTTCTCCCTTATTAATATATCATCTTTCCGAATCTATGGTCCGACTCTAATTTAATTAATTTATACGTCAATTAATATAATATTTCCCCCGAGTCTATGGTCCGACTCTAATATAAATACTTTGCACATTACTTTATATAATATTTACCCAAGTCTATGATTCGACTCTAATTTAATTAATTTACACATTAACTAATTTATTACCTTGTGTCACTCAAACAACATACCGATCTCGCTCACTTAACCCATAACTTAATATTTCATGAGTCATATTCCGACTCCAAATTAATTTGTTTATCTCCATAATTAATTTAACACCTTGGCGTAGCTCAACCAATATTCCTGGACTTGCTCACTCAATCCGTATATAATTAATTTGGAATCTAATTCAGCAAATTTATCCATAAAGTGCCTCACGTAAATCCTCCCTAACTCCAATTACTTTTCCCTATAATTGTTAGGAATATGTGCTTCATAATTATTTAACATTTAAACAATGCATGGAAATTAAATTTTAAATTAATTTCCGCTTATACATAAAATTAGCCGAACTGCCAAAATTCTGGGACCATCGATCGATCGATCCCCTGGGTCGATCGATCGATCGAACATGTATTTGTCTTCTCCGGCTTGCTGTTTCAGCCATTGATGAACCCTCAAGCTTTTGGTTCCTTTTCGAACCCTTACCCAATCACAACCAACATTATCTCTAGATAAGAAAAGGGTCTAAACATCCTAGAGATATTAATTCATCAACTAATTTCCATTAATTCCAACGTTTTCCCGATTTGGGTTTTATCCGGGTTTCAAATCTCCAATACGACTTTCATTCCTATTAATAGAAATTAATCATCGATTCTTACTGATTTTAACATACGATTCATATCTCTACATTCCAGAATCAAAAGCATAATACATTTCACCCTTAATCCCATTAAAGAATATCAATTACCGAAAACCCAATTTTACATGAATACCCACCCAAAACGAATTTTGATTTACACCTCCCATAGTATGAATTGATTATCATCAATTTAAAATCACAATAGTCAACTGCTTGCCTGTTATTGTTCGTAGAGTCTGATCCGTTGGTGAAGAGAATATGTTGATGAAGAACACCCCAATCCGTCCCTTAATTTGTCTCCAAAAAGGTTCCCAATTTGCTTCTAGATTTGATTCCTCTGTGTCTCTCTCAAACCCTAGGTTTAGAATTTTTAATCGTCATTCAATAAGTCCCTCAATTAGGTTAAAAACCCTTAATCCCATTTTGGCCACATGGTCCTAATTAAAATGGCCCGAATCGCCCTATGTGGCCCTGGCTATGCCCAAAAATGCCCCGAGACCCGATTACTACCCACGGGTACTCTTTTCTGACTATCTCGACCCATACGGACTCAACCGCGCACTCAGAATTGCCATGCAAAATACTTTATAACATTCTCCAATTTTGACATCAAAACGCGACACGAAATAACGAACAATTTAACTTAAAGTCGCCAAATATAATTAATTCTTCCCACTCAAATAAATTCTCCAAATATAAATTTAAGTTTCTCCAATTTAAATATTTCTATTTCTTCCCAAAAATAATTAAATTTTAAATCATCAAAATTATGGGGTGTTACATACTTCCCCCCTTAAAAAGGAATTTCGTCCTCGAAATTAAGAGAAGCCTAGTGCTCCAAGCTTCAAATATCATTCTCTAGTCATGTGCCTCTAAGCTCTCAATATCTATCTCTCCCTCTTCTAACTATAAATTACTCAAATATGCATTTTAATTAACCAAGGCGCCCATACACCCTGTACTCGTGCTTGACCGCACAAAAGTTGCCTTAATTAACCCTGGTGCCCATACATCCTATCCCCGTGCTTTACCACACGAAAGTTACCCGACTATGTTAGCTGTGATCCGTAATATAACTTCCAACTCATAGTCATATCACATATATAAATAATGGCCGGGGTACCCAACCCAGGTACTAACTATCAAACATCCCCCAACTTCCAACATTGCGCTAAGTTTTATGCGTGGGACTTCTTGCAAGAGAAATCCAATCAAGGAACCCCCCGATACACTACTACCTAACATTTTCGATTGTTGAGATCCGTTAGACCCTCAGTCCATGGCACGTACCCCCAAATACTTGTCTCTTAACACAAAATCATACACGCCTACCCTTATGCTACAAAAGACAACATAAAATATCGCACCCTTACTACCACTAGTTCTTGCGCAAAATAAACCCCAACCTATCTCTCCCCGCTCGAAAATAAATCTAACCACCCTGATTCACTTCAGTAAACACCCCTACTTACAAGGATAGAATATAAGAACACAAGATCTCACTATGTGTCTATCGCACCATACAATAGAACATATATACATACATATATATAGGCTAGACACCCTCTCAGGTGATACCTAGTAGAAATCATTCGTATCTTGGTGTCGTGAACACTAAAAGTTACCCTCATTATCCATAATAGTTTAGATCCATCTCTATCCAGACGATATATGGAAAAATCATCTACCCTACTCCCATAATTCCCGAAAGTAGTAACTCCTCGAATAATACCAATCCCCTCTCTGTGTACACCCCCACGCTCTCGTGGTTAACACAAAAGAAATCCACTACCCCACAGAAATATGTATATGTAATATGGATGCTATAACCAGCACACCCACTACATTCGACTTACTTGCGAACTCTAGTGAAAATAATTCTTATATTGTGACACCCTCACTGTCACTCAAAACGTACCCCATGCCCATAGGATAAAAGATAATTACCTCCATACTCTAGCTGCAATGGCTAATCATCGGGTTCCGGAGCAGCTTCCCCCTGCCCGAACACACCCATGACTTGTTGTAGCGGCTATACATCCAGGACCTCGTCCTGTAGTTGACCCCTTCCTCTCTTAGGACAATCTCTCTTCACGTGTCTCGCTTCCCCACAAATGAAACACCTCTTAATAAATTAACTATGCCACTGATCCCTTCCTTGTTCGCCTTGTCAGAAGTCCTGGCCATCTTGTCGATAGCCTTCAGACCTAAATCACTTGGTCGAATTCCCCTACCAGGAATCCTACCCCTGATGTCCCCCTATCTGCTGCTGAGATACCCCACTGGTATTGTTCCCTCCTACTTTATCCGACTGGCTGGTTCCCCTCCCCTCTTTTGCTTCTTCTCATGTGGAAGCGATATTACTGATAGTGCAGGAGTGTTGCACTTATGATGTCCGTATAAGCTACTAATGCGGGATTACCAATCAAATGTTGCCTAATCCACCAGACTAACCCATCCATGAACTTTGACTTCTTTTTTTCTTCATCGCGTACCTTATCCGGTACAAAATTTGCCAAACAAGTGAATTCTTCCTCGTAGTCAGCCACTGAACGTTCCCCCTGAGTTACCTCTCTGAATTTTCTCCTTATTTCAGTCTCAACTGCCAGCGGAAAGTACTTACGATCGAACCTCTCCCAAAACTCTGTAATTGCTAATGTATCCCTTTCCTCAACTGTGGTGATCGACTCCCACCACTGTAGCGTTGCTCCCACTAACCTAAAAGTGGCTAGCATTTTCTTCTTCACCTCATTGCAATCTACTATGCATAGGTGATGCTGGATATCTTTCTTCCACTGACACGCTAGCACCACATCTGAACCCCCTCAAAACTCTGGTGGGTGGCCCTTTTGAAAGACCTCTCATACTTGCTGCCACTCCGACTGCCCCGGGTGGGCCTGAACATCCGATACCACTAATTCCTGTGGCTGACCTCATAGAAAGTACCTTGCCATTGCCATCGTCGTCACTTGCACTGCCTATGCCACTAATTCAATTATCTGTGCAGCTAAAATCATCTCTGGCAGTTGCTGCGATAACTTAGCTCCTGATGAGCCTCCCTAGTATCATCTCCCCTTACTGCCCTAGCTGCTCTCTCTCTCCTGGGCAGCATCTAAAATGAGAATCGAATCGTATGAGTTCACCATCAAATATAAAGTAATTGGCAAAAGAATGTAAATGCACATACGTATAAGAATACAACAATCCTATGATACGGCTCTACATCAAAGGACGCTAAGCTAAAACGTGAAAAGCCGCAAAGATCCTAAGGACACTAGAACCTGATGCTCCGATACCATCTATGCACCCCGCCTAATAAAATACCGGGTGATCAGTCATATACCAAATTAAAATAGGAATCCCACTAGGTTCATCCTTAACATCACTGTCAAAAATCTTTTTAAAACTTACTAAGCACGTAGTATTCTAAAAAAACTCGTGACAAATTTTATCTTTTTAATTAAACCAAATAGTACATGCGGAAATAAATATAAACCATTCACAAACTGAATTAAATCAACAGAATAAATAATAAAATGACATGCTGAATAAACCATCGGCCACCAAAGTAAATAGTCCAATACAAACATCCAACACCTGAATAAATAAATCTGAAAACTGTACTGAAAAGTCTGGGCGACATGCCCCAAGTAAACTGGAACTGATAGATGATTCCTACTCTAGGAAAGAATTAATGAGGCGTCTAATCCAAACTCCTTCTAGCAATCACATATGCCACAGCTCCGTATCCCTGGAATAGAATATCATGTCAGGCGTCCCTATGGCTGGACACCTAAAAGGTTTTGAAAATAATTTTATAGCAAGGATTAGAACCCAAAACATTTTGAAAATATTTAGCAAGTGAATTAACTGCAGTAATTTAAAATGCAAGAATGCGCTTCATATTTAAGTTAGTGTCGCACTCCCTTGAGGACATTCTCACCCCTCCACTATTATGAACACCTAATGGTTATCTTAACCCCCACCTAGTTGTACTACCCCGTCCATCTAGTCCTGGTACAATCTCCCCCTTGCCATACTACTCTAACCCGAGTATAATAATTCCTGGATTATAAGTTATCGCACCAATTAAATTAATTAATTTCTTTTAAAACATAACATATAACCGTGACACAGGTTATATAAAGTATACACATCGCATACTGTATTATTTCCCGCATGTAATATTTACAACCATTATATACGTACCTTTACTAAGAACAACCACACACACACACACACACACACACACACACACACACACATATATATATATATATATATGTGTGTGTGTGTACCTCCATCCCTCCGAGTATACCCTCACCGGATGATTCCCTCTAAAGTGCTATCTTACTATGTGTGCTCACATAACCTAGTTACCTGAGTTGGAATCGCTCACCAACTTGGCCCAAAGTATAAATGTAGTGGAGGCAGTCATATTCCTTCCCTGAAAGTGAGATAAGCCTGACCTGGGGATATACTCACCCTACTCCTCAAGCTAGGGGATTCACCCACATCACGCCACCTCCCTTGATAGCACTAGAGAATATAAATTAAATAAATATCTAGTCATTGATATTTAATAGCACACACACACACACACACACACACACACACACACACACACACACACACACACACACATATATATATATATATATATATATATATATATATATATATATACCGTATATATATAATATAAACCCCGGCTTTATCGTGTACTCAAAAACCCGTAATAGTACCCTGAAATTTCTCGAGTCTCTGTCCCGACTCAACTTAATTAATTTTCTCACTTATTAATTTATCATCTTACCTAGTCTATGGTCCGACTCTATTTTATCTAATTCACACGTCACTTAATATAATATTTCCCCCGAGTCTTTGGTCTGACTCTAATATAAATAATTTGCACATTAATTTATATAATATTTACCCGAGTCTATGATTCGACTCTAATTTAATTAATTTAAACATTAATTAATGTATTACCTTGTGTAACTCAAACAACATACCTGACTCGCTCACATAGCCCATAACTTAATATTTCCTGAGCCATATTCCGACTCCAAATTAATTTGTTTATCTCCATAATTAATTTAACACCTTGGCGTCGCTCAACCAATATTCCTGGACTTGCTCACTCAATCCGTATATAATTAATTTAGAATCTAATTCCGCAAATTTATCCATAAAGTGCTTCATGTAAATCCTCCCTAACTCCAATTACTTTTCCCTATAATTGTTAGGAATATGTGCTTCATAATTATTTAACATTTAAACAATGCATGGAAATTAAATTTTAAATTAATTTCCCTTTATATATAAAACTGGCCGAACTGCCAAAATTATGGGATCATCGATAGATCGATCCCCTGGGTCGATCGATCGATCGAACAGGTATTCGTCTTCTTCGGCTTGCTGTTTCAGCCATTGATGAACCCTCAAGCTTTTTGTTCCTTTTTGAACCCTTGCCCAATCACAACCAACATTATCTCTACATAAGAAAAGGGTCTAAACATCCTAGAGACCTCAATTCATCAACTAATTTCCATTAATTCCAACGTTTTCCCGATTTGGGTTTTATCCGAGTTTCAAATCTCCAATACGACTTTCATTCCTATTAACATAAATTAATCATCGATTCTTACTGATTTTAACATACGATTCATATCTCTACATTCCAGAATCATAAGCATAATACATTTCACCCTTAATCCCATTAAAGTATATCAATTATCGAAAACCTAATTTTACATGAATACCCACCCAAAACGAATTTCGGTTTACCCCTCCCATAGTATGAATTGATTATCATCAATTTAAAATCACAACAGTTAACCACTTGCCTCTACTTGTTTGTAGAGTCTGATCTGTTGGTGAGAGAACGTGTTGATGAAGAACACCCCAATTCGTCCCTTAATTTGTCTCCAAAAAGGTTCCCAATTTGCTTCTAGATTTGATTCCTCTGTGTCTCTCTCAAACCCTAGGTTTAGAATTGTTAACCGCCGTTCAATAAGTCCCTCAATTAGGTTAAAAACCCTTAATCCCCTTTTTGGCCACGTGGGCCTAATTAAAATGGCCCGAATCACCCCGTATGGGCCCGACTATGCCCAAAAATACCCCGAGACCCGATAAATACTCGTGGGTACTCTTTTCTAACTATCTCGACCCATCCGGACTCAACCGCGCACTCAGAATTTTTATCCAAAATACTTTATAACATCCTCCAATTTTGACCTCAAAATGCGACACACGAAATATCAAACAATTTAACTTAAAGTCGCTAAATATAATTAATTCTTCCCACTCAAATAAATTCTCCAAATAATTAATTCAAGTTTCTCCAATTTAAATATTTCTATTTCTTCCCAAATATAATTAAATTTTAAATCCTCAAAATTACGGGGTGTTACAGTATCTTATGAGCCGTGATTAGAAGTATGGGCCATTTATGGCCAGGGGCCACGTAAGTGACAATGAGGAGTTGTAGTGACAAGAGATTGAACCTTAGGTAACCCTTCAAAGTATTGATTGAAGGAGTAATGCAACATTTAATGAATAGTATCTTTAGTGACACCGATAGTATACACCTGGGGATGTACGGATTATACATCGTGTCATGTGTCCCACCAAGATGCCTTAGTAGTAGCAGTAATGTTCATTGCGACTTAACTGGAAAGCTTGTGAAAACCTCGACTGAAATTAAGGGACTGTGTAATGTGTTTATAAGGGTTAGTCCCATGGTGAGAACGTGTTAGGTTCCTTGTTTGTGGGCTTGAATTGAGTATGTCTCGATTTATCTACCTTGGGTTATGATATGGGTTTAGAAAATCATGATGATTGAGGGAACCTAGACTATATAATCGTGGTGACTTAGTAGTAAGTAAATGAGTTGTGATGTTTTAGAATGGGACCCCTAGCGGCATCATTAGGGTGAGCCTCCTCTTAGGCAATACCCAACGTCCGGTGTACTACCAAGAGTTAGATGGCGTAAATTTACCGTTTAGTGACTATAATGTGACATTGAGAAATAGGATCCCTTGTTGCATTTGTAGGCATGGGCCTTGCTGTTATAGGGAATACCCGATATCCCGTATCCTAACAAAGTATATAGTTGTGTTAGTTGGTAGATTAACAGGTAGTATGATGTTTACATAGAGAGCATTTTAGTTGTCATGGTTGAACACCATTTGAGAATTAAAATATGTAGCCTAGCAAGATCGAATTCGGGTTAGTGATGTGGATAGGCACAAGGAACCATATTGAAATTACTTGGAGATATATACAAAGGTTTATCTAGTGAGATGTTGATGCAAGTTGTACTCCTTCCCTAATAATGGTGAATTTGAGTTCGTGTACCGTGCGTTACAATGACAATAGTGTTTATGCTCGAAACCCTGGGAATTAATGTTACATCGAGGTTTATGTGGTGATATACCTTTGTATTGGCAGACCCAAGGTTGCATAGCATAGGTCATGATATGACTTGTAATTTCTCATAATAGATATGTAAGTTGTTAGAGAGATAACTGAGTTTGGTGTTATCATCCATAAATACTTTGGGAATCATTATCATATTGGAGTTTTCATAGTGATGTTTAATCGTTAATGATTGTAGTAGGTTTGGGTCACATTGAATTATAGAAGTACTTGGAGTTAGTACCATGGTCCTTGTTTGTAAGCATATTCCATGATATTACCTTCGAGGATAATGTCAAAAATAGATTGATCAATGCTAGGTTGTGCACTTGGGAGACTTAGAACACGATGATGTTCATCATGGTTGGAGAGATAGCACTCAGATGAAGTGTCAAGCTTGGTTATAGTACCTACATGTACTACCTGTATGGTTAACAGTGACGCTGGTAAGGGAAATCAGTAGGCACGAGTAATGCTTGGTAGTTGAAATGACATTAGGATGGTTATGATTGGGATTGTATGGGATGTTGCTAAGAGTCGTGGCTTGTGAGTTTAATTCTTGATAATATGTGAGCATTGTGTTGCGCTTGATGATAATGTTCTCACAAACTGGGGTTAGTTATCGCGTGTCAAAATTATGGAGTCCTAGGTATGATAGGTCAGTGGATAATTATAAGCGTTAAAAGAATGTAGTTTAGTTTGGTTCTAGTGGTTGTACTTACAATGATGGAAATATGGCATTAGTCCTAATGAGCGAAGCCTAACGTCTCAGATTCCCAATGAAATTAGTCTCGTACTTCGTTCTTTTTGTAAGGATGGATGATTTCGTTAAAACCCATTAGGGTTAACAGGCTAAGCCAGGGCACGTGACAAGGCTAAGGTGTTAGTAGGTATAGGTAAGAGTTATAAACTTCAAGTGTATGTTGTAGGTTCCCACTTCGTGTGATAAGACTCATTGTTAGGATCTGATTGTTTCTTTTAGTGAGACGGTTGCCCGATTAAACTCAGTTTCTTTATTAAGCACTAAGCCTTCTAGATCTTTGACTGATTGAAAAACATTTTTGAAAGTTTTCTTGTTCCAAATTCTCAATTTTCATTTTGAGTGTTTTGGTTTTAATGTAAATTTAGTCATTGGAGGAGCTTGAATATTAATAGACCAAGAATCTTCAAAAATCTCCTTTACATTCGAATTAATACACCACATTGATAGAAATTTGAAAGTTTTTGGATAATGAAATATTTTACTTTTTATAGACAGTAGTGAGGGGATATGATCATAACATAATTTGTCATGGTGGGTAATATTAGATTGAGGAAATTTCATAAGCCAGTTTTGGTTAACTAAACCTCTATCAAGTCTAGAGAAGATAGTGCCATTTATTCTGTAGTTTGACCAGGCAAATCTGGAGTCAGAGTATCCTAAGTCTATCAACGCACAATTAGAGATCATGTCTTTAAAATATTATACGGGATGAAATTCAAGAGGATTACCTCTTAGCTTTTCTTCATCATTAGAGACTACATTAAAACTTTGTTCTTGGCTTCCAAAACAATCCACATAAAGATTGGGATTATCTCTGAATCGAAAACAAAGGATAAAACCCTTAAAAGTGGGAAGATAAATGTTTCTTCCAAAAAAGCTTCATAGGACTAAAATTCACAGGTCTTCTAAAGAAAAACAAAACTGGACAAAACAATTTATAGAAAAACTAAGTCGGCAGATCGTTCAAACGAAAGACATACATCGCTCGAATGAAACATTACGTTGCTCAAACGAGACATCATGCAAAAACCATTATCACTTGAACGACGTGGCACAGTCTCTCGAACGATCGGAGAAAAAAATTAATTTTATATTCATGTCCTCCTTAATGCTTAGAAAAATATATTTGACGAATAACTCCGCTCCAACATTTAGAAAAAGTTTCAGAAAAATTATCCCAACATTCTAAGTGAACCGTTGAGGTAGAAAACACAACCTTACCAAAATTAATTTTGCGTAAGCTTCTATGTTGAAGAACTTTGATATTCGGATCCATCTTAATGCATGATTGATCTTCAATAAGACTTAGACGGTTGTAGAGGTATATGACATACAATAATGTAAATAGGATAATAAAATAATGTCCTTAGAAATCTCCCCATATGTGTATGCCAGTACAGAATAAAAAAAATACGAATTATCAAATCAAAATGCTTATATAAATTTAATACCCTCCTATGAACCCAAAACTGAAAACGTAATAAACTTATAAATATCAAACTTCTCTTCAAAAAATCTTCAACATCAAATCTTCAAATTTTCAACCTTTTCCCAATAGGGTGTGCAAAATAATGATCTTCAATTTTGTACCTACACACATGAGATAAATCAAATACCTTCTTGACTCATCGAGTTTGAAATGATATAGTAATCAATCAATCATCAATATTCAAATCTCCCCCATAAAATCATAATTTGTTCTCCCCTTTTTTATTTGTCCAAAATACACAAGGAAAATAATAAACAAAATAAACATGGAGTGTCAAGACAAATATGCATAGAAAATATGGATCAAACTACGCTCATGCAAAGGAATCCTCAAAGGCATCCACACACTATTTTTTATTTTTCAATTTTTCAAGAAAAAATAATTTTAAAAAAATCACACACCATGAATTTACACTAAGATAACCACATCATTGAAATGGAATGAATGGGTGTGAACAATTACATAGTCAAATCAATGAAATCAAACATAACATATGTGCACGATGAATATATGTACTCCTAACGAATGAATCTCAAAATATTCTTGAGGTTTAGAAAATGTGAATTTAGATGACATCGCCTTAATCTCATTGACAAATAAAACTCAGACATTATTTTCACACCAATAATGTCTAAAACTATGTAAAAAAAATTCATGACTTTTGAGGGACGTGAAAACCCGCTTTACATTCAATCCAAACTCCCTCATAAATAATAATGCCTTTTATTTCTCTTTTGGGGCGATGAAACAAAATAAATTGACCCATTTTGGGATATTTTTCTTTTAATTGCCTTTAAATTATTTCGGGCTCTTTTCAACCTCTTTTGGACCGTGGCTTCTGTTTTTGTGCCATGCATTTTCTAGGCCCAATTCAACGGTGTCTTAGTCGCAAGGGATAAATGAGTAACCTTCGTAGCCCTTACCCATTTTTCAAATAAATCACACAAACTCACAACAATAGTTTTTACATTCACTACTTTCATTGTCAAGTTTTATCACATTTGGTCCCTTTTAAAGACAGAATTAAGATGAAAAATATTGACCAACATGTGATAGACAAGAATAATAGTCAAATAAATCTGTGCAAGTCTGAAATAACAAACACATGAGTCAAACATGTAGGCAGTAACAACAAATCACATCTCAATGACTCCAAACATTGTAAAGAACATAAATGAAATGATGACGCATATCAAAACACTATCAAACAATCCCATGGATATGGAATGAAATTATGACTCGGTCATCCTAAATATCCATTCATAAACGATGCAAAACAAAATACAAAACTCTTTCTGTCTTTTTCAAAAAATTTATCAAAATTAAATCTTTTTTTATTTTTCAAAAGTTTTATCAAAAATAAAAATCTAATACAAAATGTACAGGTGTCATCACACTAGGAAACATATATCATGAAGCACAACTAGTGTATGATAAACAAAGCATGCAAGCAACTGTCCATAAGAAATAACAAGTGACGCATCATGTGCAAGCATGTGAGAATCAACTAGTTTACCATCTAGCTCCTCTAAAAGTGATTTACTAACCCAAATAGATGTGAAACGTATGGGTTTCTAAAACCAAGGGAACACTAGATTTCAACTTCCTAGGACCTTTTTGAAGGTCGAAACAAAAACACCTAAGGTGACATTTCCTACCACAATGTGAACATGTGTATACGGGTGGAATGACACCTATAGGTTGACCTTTCCTAACGTCCTTTGAATTTATTGGCCCTCTAAAACAAATAATGGTCTTGCCTTTAACACTCGAAACATGAGAACACGACGAGCCACTACCATTGCTACCAACACTACTCGAGTCTGTTAAATCATTTTTAAACTCCAAATTTTTTTACTCCAGCAAGGAATTAGACTCTTCCAATTTTAGGGACTCCTTCTCTAAATTTTTAATTATTCCTACAAGGTTATCACGTTCACCGTTAAAATACGCACACTTATTCCTAAGGGTCTCCTCACATTCCACAAAGTCATCGAGTAAAATATTTTTATCCTCTTTGGCACAAACACAAATCCTACAGTTTTTAAAGTCCTCCAATTCTGTTTCTAAAAATAGGACTCTATCATCGCTCTCCGTTTTGGAAAATTTTACAGTACTAAAGTCATGGTCCAAAGAAATAAATTTCTCACGATAAAAATCTCTTAGATTTTTAACCGTTTGCAAAAGATCCTTAGGGGATTTGAAATGACAATTTTCTTTTTCCAAAAAATAAATTCTTTTAGCAAATGTCAAATTCAAACAATTTAAATCATCACAATTATGACTTGTGTCATTAAAGGGGGGCATCCGATTACATATGTACTCCATCGAAAAAATTGTAAAATTTTTTAGAACTCTTATTTTTTTTTTAAATATCACAAAATTTTGGGGAAAGCAGATCAAACGCAATAACTTAGCACAACAGGATCTGATACCAATTTGTAAAATGACGTGTGATACTGATTAAATCGAATTCACAAATTTCCAAGTTAACCTTGTTTAATCGGTATCAATTTTCAAACCAAATAAATCCATCCCTTAAAAATGCATCTAGGTGTAGTGGATTATTCCAACACAAACAAATATAAATTGTTGACTCACATATTTCAGGAAAAAATCCCGAAGGGAAAAACTTTTTATTTCACAAATAATACTCACAATGATTACAAGTGAAATCCGCAAAGAATTTACCGCATCCAACTCTCATAGGCCGCAAAATAAATCAGCAATGGAATTTCGTAGCAACTCCATAAGAATCACAATTTAGTCAGATATGGAACACCCACGAGTACTCCCTTTGACAAACAGTCACGTCCACCTAGATCCTCACTCAAGTGGCACCTAGATCAACAATAGAGATCTTTTCTACAAGAGAAACTTTACAAAATTATGTTCTTTGGTTCCAAAACAATTCACATAAAGATTGGGGTGATTTGTGAATTGAAAACAAAGGATAAAACCCTTAAAAAAGAGAAGACAAATGTTTCTACCAAAGTAGTTTCGTAAGACTAAAATTCGCAGGTCTTTTGAAGAAAAATAAAATTGGACAAAACAATTTATAAAAAAATTGAGTCGGCAACTCTCTCAAACGAAAGACAGATGTTGCTCGAACGATACATAACGCAATAGCCATTATCGCTTGAACGACGTGGCACAGCCGCTCGAACGATCGGAGTGAAAAATTAATTATTAATTCCTGTCCGCCTTAACACTTAGAAAATTTTTGATGAAAAACTCCACTCCAACACATAGAAAAAAATTCGGAAAAATTATCCCAACACTATATGTGAATCGTTAAAGTATAAGAACACAACCTTGCCAAAATTAATCTCGTGAAGGATTCTATGTTGAAGAACTTTGATATTCGGATCCGTCTTGATGCATGATTGATCTTGAATAAGTCTTCGACGGATGTAGCAGTACACAACATACAATAATGTAAACAGGACAATAAAATATTGTCATTACAATCAACATTTTAGATATCTTGGATGTGGTGCTCGTGGGAGTACGTTTAATTTCTGCATTATCTAAACAAAATTTCTTAATCAATTCATTCGCATACTTGGTTTTAGAAATAAAGAATTCGTCACTTATTTGTTTCACTTAGAAACCCAAAAGTATTGTAACTCCCCTGTAAGTGACATTTGGAACTCCCCATGCAATACTTTAGAAAAATCATCAACTTATTGCGGGGAAGTTAAACAAAAAATGATGTCATCAACGTAAATTTGGGTGATTAAAACCTTGTTATTTATTTTACAAAAAATAATGTCTGGTTATTACCGCCACGCTCAAACCTTTATTAGCTGAAAAGGTCGAGAGGAATTCGTACCAGGCTCGAGGGACTTGCTTTAAGCCATATAAAGCCATTTTTAATCAGAAGATATGGTTCGGGTAAGACAGGTGAATAAAGACTTTAGGTTGTTCTGCATATACCTCCTCAGTCAGAATACCTTTCAAAAAAGTGGAGTTAACATACATTTAAAAAAATTTGAATTTTAAATGACATGCTACTACAAGGAGGAGACAAACATACCCAATCCTTATTAACGGAGAAAAAGTCTCATTAAAGTCTATTCCCTCTATCTGATCTGAGAATACACTTGCGCGACCAACCTAGCCTGGTTTCTAATGATTACTCCAGATTCATCCGTTTTGTTTCTAAAAATCCAATGGCTATCGATAATCTTTTTTATTTTCAGGAACAAGATACCAAACATCATGATTCCTAAACTGGGTTCATTCCTCTTGAATGGCGTCAATCTAGTAAGAGTCATTGAGGGCATCGTTTAAATTCTTTGGTTCTACTCAAGAAACAAAGCATGTACAGTTATCCAGATTTTTAAAGTTATGATGTTATTCTCATAGGCTCCTCAAGGATATCAATTACTTTCTCTGAGGGATGGTCTTTATAAACCCATGTGGGTATTTTTGGGACTTCTATCAACAGTGGGTTCGGTATTTGAGGAAAGTCTACTTCAGAAAGGTTTTTTGACTCATCCATAATAATGGATCTACTACCAACACTCCTAGTGGTAGTGTCATTAACAACTACATTAATTTATTCCATAAGGGATTTGGTACACAATTTGTAGGCACGATAGGCTTTACTATTATGGAATATCCCAGAAAAAAATCCTTTATCACCTTGGGTGTAAAATTTTTAAAGGTGTTCACTATGTTTGCAAATGTAAAAGACACTCCTAAAGGTTCTAACGTATTTAAAATTTTGTTTTTTATCGTACCAAAGTTCATACGGATTCTATTTGTCATTCTTTCTAAGGTAAAGACAATTAACGTTGAGCACTCTATTTAGACCACCTCAACCTAAAAGTATTTTTGCATACCTTTAGCATTTAACTTAACCCGAGCCATCTCTTGGATTGTTTGGTTTTTCCTCTCAGTAATACAATTTTTCTTTGGAGTTTTAGGATCACTGAACTCATGCTAATATCCATTACCGAAACAAAATTCTACTACTCCAATCTCTTTGAATTCTCCACATGTGTCACTTATTATACGTGATACTAGGGTATCCTTTTCATTTTTTATTTTCAAAAGGATTTTAAGAAATTCTTGAAACATATCCCATTATTTTTCATAAAATCTACCCAAGTATACCATGTAAAGTCATGCACAACGACAAGTGATAGAGAAAACTTTTTAGTATGTGTCGTTGTTTAAAGCTCCTCTAATAAAAAATCTCAATTACCTAGAAAAATATATAACAAACTAGAATATAATGGTAAGTGAGGTATCAATCCAAATCTAAGCGTGAAACATACAAAAGAGGCATGGAATTCATTTGTCTATTTTCTTTTTGGACATTTTTGCTTTTTCTATTTTTTTTAGCTTTTCTTTATATTAAAACAATTTTTGTGATGAGGGTGAAATAAGACTAAACTAAATCAAAGATGTAAAGAACTACCTAAAAAGTGAATAAAAATGATGAATAATGTCTAACACTAAAATAGGAGATAAAGTGAGGTAAATAAATGTGAGAACAATCAAGGAGTGGGACCACACCACAAATTCTAGTTATTCCAACTAATTAATTTATTTATTTGAAATCTCCCAAATTAGTATCAAAATTACAAACCAACTCTCGTTGCAAATTTAATTTTAATATTAATCTTTTAGAGAATTAAGTTCAACCCCCCACAACTCTAGAAAATAGATTTACACTAGTTTTAATTCATCGCCCGCTAGGATCGATCGATCAAAATTCATATAAATCATAGAAAATAAAATTTAGAGTTGAAATTCAAGGAATAATACTACTTCAGAAACCCCTATCTCTAGTTCGAATCTAAAATGGGTATTATATCTCGAATTTTGATTTTCTCTCAAAAATCATTTACCCTCTCTCGAGGCGTAAATTTAAGGGTGAGGGATCAAAATTAGCATTCAAAGGGAATTTTCAAATAATTAAACTAATTAATCAAAATAGCATCAAATAAGGGTTCACCCAACCCCTTGAAAGGGGATTTATCCTAGCATGATATTAAACATGATGAAGAAACAATCAAATGCAATGAAATATAATATAATAGAAGATAAGAGAAGAGAACAATCAAACCCAATCCCTTGAAGTGAAATATGACAACTCGGTATCCGAAATAAGGGGTGGCCAGCCCGATACTCCAATAATACAGGAATCATAGACGAAATCATTCTCAGCATCGTGACAACATAAAGAGTATACAGGATAACCACACAATATTTCAGAAAACGGGTTGTGAAAATTTTTATTTTATAATTTTAAGAAAGCATTGTAAACAACCCATAATAGGAAAGAAAGTGGAAACCCCAAAAGTTTATGTGTAATGACATCAACAAATATACAATAAAATGACCGCATATAATGTCGGTCAACAGAATTTCATACAAGGTACAACAAGTTCCATTAGTTACATATTACATCCATTATACAATTACAACTGTTTGGGCCACACGCCCAAATAAAGACCCGAACATAACTAGAAAATAATAATGAAGGCGTCTACACAAATATCCTGTGATATCCGCAAAATGTCACGGCTCCTCAAAAGACACTAGAATGGGGAGGTCAATACGGGCGTCCTTGCGGTGGAGCACCTGAGCGTTTACCATATATATATGCACAGCAAAAAAGAAGAACGGGTCAGGGCCCGGTTTTATGTGATCACCAGATAAACAAATAGTATGACAATAATGAACAGTTAATCATGGATGATAAAGATGATAGTCTAACATGGTGACATCATGAAATAAACTAATACAATTAAATGATTGTAAAGTCAAATTCAATTATGCAAGAGGATATGTATAATCATCATTAATCTAAAATCTTTATCATTATTCACCTTTTCATTTTATCTTTCCATTCCTTATCAGGAATACAAATTTGTGGCACGTATCTCAATTGTATGCTCTTTGTGGCATGTACTATGCTCTTTATGGCATTGCATTATGCTCTTTATGGCATTAATATCCATCAAGTCCCACTTGATGTTAGAATAGTTATAAGTATATATATATATATATAACGATTCTAAGACCGCCCGTCCGGGTTTCCCCACTGTGCGCGCCCCTAAATAACCATCATCTTCCAGGGCCTATCATTAAGACAACCTGGGATCCTATCGAAACGTCGGGAAGGGGCAATATGACTGCGGGGTAGTCAGAACCACACCCGAAATTACCTACCCATCGCAGAAAATATTAAACAAGCGCTCATATGGCCTAGGACTATATCCACCCTGCATTCATTAGCCAGGGGGCTTCACCTTACGCACGAACTTCCCTTAAGATGGTATTTAGAGAGGGTGTGTTCCAACCATTTTATTAATTATCATGACCTGATTTAGTAAATTATCATTTACTTTATCCATTTACATTTTATCAAATGCATTATGGTTATCCGGAACTATACGTGCTTCACATCATCATAATAACCTCGATGAATATTTAAACTCCCAAGTTATTTTCCCAAATATCCTTTTTGGACTTTATAATAGACCAATATACCTCAAATTAACTTCTAAAGTCTCCAAACACAACTTAGTAATCTCCTAGACTCCTACTAACTGAATAATGAAAGTAATGCCTAAACATCACTTCACGCACCCTCGAACTAAGTCCCATATATACCAATTCTAATCTAGGGTAGTAAACTAACTCACCTAGAACTCTAGGACTCTAAATTTACTTCATACAAGAAGGTTCCTCGGACCAAATCCTAAAGAAAATGAGTTAGAATTGAATTACAAAACTAACTCAAAACAGTAGGAAAACGAATCGATTCGCCCAAGGGCCGAATCGATTCGTCCTAGCGAATCGATTTTCCCTAAAAGCGAATCGATTCGGATAAGGAAAACTGGCATTCTGCAATCTGTCGAATCGATTCGGCCAACCCGAATTGATTTGGTCAATGCAGACCTGGAAACTGGACCTAAGCGAATCAATTCGCCCAGGGGCCGAATCGATTCGCCCCTGCGATTTTGCCAAGTTTGTCTATGGTGTCTTGGACTCCAAATATACCCCCAACTCAAATCCATTCAAACCAACTCATTTATTGTCACCAATACATCATAAATACCACTAAATACTACCATAAACCTCGTTACTCATCCAAATCATTCTTGAATGATTCAAGACCCACAAATACACAAAAACCCTAAAATAGTTAAACCATGATCGAAACACCATTATCACAACTAATCATTTATCTTAAACCACATATAGCAAGTACAAAACTTGCCTCAATCTAGCAAATGCAGATTTTCCTTGTGTAGTAGCAAGAATCCAACCTCAATCTTCAATCTCTTCTCCTATCTCTACTCTTTCTCTTCCTCTCTTTTTCTCTCTAGGTTAGGAATACAATTAGGGGAAAATAGAAGACTTAATAAAGACATAAATCGTGCCTTTAGTCTACAATTTACAACTTAAGTGGTAAATACCACATTAAATGGTTCGCAACTATACATATATGTTAATACCAATCAAAAGTGCCCAAAACCTCAAAATACAATATGGCACATAATTTGACTATCTCGCACCTTCCGGAACTAACTACGGCCTCTAAATTATCATTTGGACATTTTATAATTCATTTTAAGTTCCGGTTCCATTTTAAACCATAGGGTCATTTTAAATCTTATGACACTATAATACTCAACATGAGGATATTTACATACACATACAATAATATACAACAAGTTAGTAAATATTAACTTTTCTTCATCAAATCAATACTTACTCCATACTCCAACATTTTATATATAATTACCTCACATAGTAAGTAAATATAAAATAGGTTCTCATAAGCGAGGGTTGTTACATACTCCCCCCCTTATGAGGGAATTTTGTCCCCAAAATTCAAGCGTACCTTGTAAGAAGAGATGCGGATACTTCTCCCGCATGTCGTCCTCACATTACCATGTCGATTCTTTAGCATTGTGATGACTCCATTGGACTCTCACCAAGGGCACCACACTAGACCTCAACTTACGCTCCCCATGCTCAAGAATATCAACCGGTTATTCTTCATATGAAATGTCGGGTTGCAAGTCAATATCCTAGAAAGGGATGTGCCAAAGGGCACCTTCACATCTCTTATACTTATTCAGAGAGGAAATATGGAATACATCGTGAATTTGTTGCAAAGGTTCTGGTAAGGCAAGTTGATACGCCACTAGACCAACTTTCGTAATAACTGGAAAAGGTCCAACAAAACGCGGCGCAAGCTTTCCTTTCTTCCCGAAATGCTTAATGCCTTTCATGGGTGACACTCGCACCAAGACTTGGTCCCCAATATCCAACTCCATGTGTCTTCTACCCACATCGGCATAGCTCTTTTGGCGATCTTGGTCTATCCGAATGAGTTCAATTTTAGAAGAAGTATCTTGGATCATTTCAGGTCCAAGGAATTTATTATCACCCACTTCCAACCAACAAGCGGGCGATCTACATGGACGGCCATAAAGAGCTTCATAGGGTGACATTCCAATAGTAAATTGGTATGAGTTATTGTAAGCGAACTTAACCAATGGGAGGTATTGTTCCCAACTGCCCTTGAAATCAAGCATGCACATACGGAGCATATCCTCCAACATTTGGTTTACTCTTTCAGTCTGACCATCTGTTTGAGGATGGTAAGAAGTGCTTAACTTTAATTCGGTTCCCATGGCCTCTTGGAAACTTCGCCAAAAGTGGGAAACAAAGATCTTATCTCAGTCGAAAACTATATTTAAAGGTACCCCATGATGTCTAACGACCTCCTCGATGAACAATCGGGCATAACGAGTAGTGTCATAATCAGTACACACAGGTAGGAAGTGTGCCGACTTAGTCAAGGGGTCGATAATCACCCAAATCGAATCATAACCCCTCTGCGACCTTGGTAAGCCAGTAATAAAGTCCATCAATATGCTCTCCCATTTTCACACCGGAATCTCCAACGGTTGTAACAAACCTGTCGGTCACTGATGATCGATCTTGACCAATTGACAAGTAGTGCATTGGGATACAAACTCAAACATATCCCGCTTCATGAAGGGCCACCAATACTGGCGGCGCATGTCTTGGTACATCTTGTCCCCACCAGGATGTACCATAAATTTTGACCCATGAGATTCTTCCATCACCGCTCGTCTCAAATCTCCCTCTTTCGGAACAATAAGTCTTCCATAGAAGCGCAATCCACCCTCTGAACTTATCGAGTATGATTCCGCTCCCTCGGACAGTAATTGGTGTATATGATCTTGACAGCCCTTATCCCTTCCTTGGGCTTCTACAACCCTTGCCATAATGGTAGGAGTAACAGTCATCACTGACATGAACGCTCTCACCACCGCATCCTCCTGACTGAGCTCTTTCCACTTAGCCTTCCAAACATCAGCTAACTCCCCCTTGGGTCTCCTACTCAAGGCATCCGCCACAACATTCGCCTTGCTCGGATGATAATGGATATCAAATTGTTAATCTTTCATGAATTCCAGCCATCGGCGCTGATGCATATTCAAATCTTTCTGTGAAAATAAATATTGTAGCGATTTATGATCCGTGAAAAGACTAAATTTCTCCCCTAAGAGATAATGCCTCCAAATATTCAAGGCAAAGTCAACCGCGATGAGTTCTAAGTCATACACCGGATTGTTCCTTTCATGGGGCTTTAGCTTGTGAGATGCATAAGAAATAGCCCATCTCTCTTGCTAAAGCACACCTCCTAATCTTTGAAGAGATGCATCGGTGAAGACTAGATATTCCAATCCCGGTTTTGGCAATGCAAGGACTGGATCCGAAGTCAATCTATCCTTGAGCTCATCAAAAGCAACCTGGAAAGAGTTATCCCAAACAAATCTCACCCCTTTTCGGGTCAAATTTATCAAAGGGCTTGCGATTTTAGAGAAACTGTTGATAAATCGACGGTAATAACCCGCCAAACCCAGAAAACTACGAATCTCGGTTGGTGTCGTGGGCTGACCCCACTCCCTCACCGCAACCACCTTGCTCGGATCCACTAATATACCCTGGGATGACACCACATGACCCAAAAACTGAACTTCCTTCAACCAAAACCCACACTTCTCGAACTTGGCATACAATTGGTGATCCCTCAATCTTTGCAGGACCAACCGTAAGTGAGTAGCATTGTCAGATTCGGTCTGAGAATAGACTAAGATGTCATCGATGAATATAATAAAAAAATTGGTCAAGGAAGTTCCGAAATAACCTATTCATGAGATCCATAAATACAGCGGGGGCATTGGTTAGTCCAAAGGGCATAACCAAGAATTCATAGGATCCATATCTGGTCAGAAATGCAGTCTTGGATACATCTTGCTCCCGTATCCGCAACTGATGATACCCCGTCCTCAAATCGATCTTAGAGAAGTACGACGCTCCCCTAAGTTGGTCAAACAAATCATCAATAAGAGGCAAAGGGTATTTATTCCGGATGGTGACTTTATTCAACTCTCTATAGTCCACACATAACCGGAGAGAACCGTCTCTTTTCTTTACAAACAACACCAGAGCACCCCATGGCGATGTACTGCGCCTAATAAATCCCTGCTCCAATAACTGCTGAATTTGATCTCTCAACTCCCTCATTTCCATGGGAGACTTGCAATATGAAGCTCTCGCAATCGGTCGAGTTCCCGGCGCTAAATCGATCACAAACTCAATCTCCCGGCTTGGAGGTAATCCCGGTATTTCCTGGAAAACAACTTCAAAATCCCTAACAACCGGAATAGAATCCAGGGGAATAAATATATCCCTAGAAGTCTCCTCCGCAATACAATATAAAGAGGTACTCGTACCTCCTTCCAAACTAGGCATAACTACCAAGAACATCTCTTGTTCCGGAACGGCGAAGACTATACTCTTCCCGTAACAATTTACTATCGCGCGATATTTCACTAGCCAATCCATACCCAAAATCACATCATACCCGACCATGTCAAGGACGAGCAAATCGGCCTCAAAGCACAAATTACCAAGATTAATTCCTATGTTTTTACAAACAAAGAAAATCAACGAACCATCACCCATAGAGGATTCAACACTAGTGAAGGTACTCTCAGCAGATTTTATCAAATCTGTGGTCTGAGCAAAACTCCTAGAAATGAAAGAGTGTGTCGCACCCGTATCAAATAATACCCGACCCATATGCCCTTGGATAAGAAACTTACCCTTAATTGTTGGCGGTGCTGGAGGGGCTAGAGGAAGCATTAACTCCTGAATGTGATAGACCCGTCCATACTGTAGTTGCCCCTGTTGTGGAGGAACAACCAAATTAGGTGCCTGGGGAGAAAATTGTACATACGACTGTTGTGGAGCCCTAGGGAGTTGTCCTCCAATCAACTGAGGACACGACCTCTTATAATGACCCAGCTCTCCGCACTGAAAACATTTATTCGTCACATTCTCCTAGTTTCATCCCTGATTATTTTGGGACTGCCCAAAACCTCGGCCCTGCTGGCCTCTACCTCCATTCCCACCTCTACCTACTTGTTATTGTGGCGGTCCACCTTGACCCGGCCTATTATTATTACCACCCGCATTAAATCCACCAAAGCGTTGGCGTTTAGACAAATCCCCTTGCTGGGGATCTCTCTCTCTTTGCTTACTCCCCAAAGATTGGGATGAAGGAGATGCTCCTCCTCCAATCCCACTACCGCGATGGGGAAAGTGGGAAGACCTCTTCGTACTTGCCCCATCGCGGTAGCCTTCTTGTTATTTTGCACAAATAATCTATGCTCTTGGCAATGAAGTAAAGCAGCATTCATCACATCCCCAAAGGTTTGTAAAGCCGAATTTCCCAATAAATGTTGTTTTATCCGCCAATGTAAACCCCCCCACAAACTTGGAGATTCTCCTCTCTTTTGGAGTCACTTCATCCGGTACAAAACTTGCCAACCAGGTGAACTCCTCTCCATACTCTGCAACAGATCTCTCTCCCTGTACTACGTCTTGAAGCTTACTTCGCATCTCCCTTTGAACTGCGGGAGGGAAGTACTTTCGGTCAAATAAGGCCCAAAAATCAGTGATTGTCATCGTCTCCCTCTGTGTTGGTGTAGTCATCGACTCCCACCAATGTAATGCTGATCCACTGATTTTCTTTTTCTCCTCACTACATTCTACCATTCGAAGATGGCATTGCATGTTTTTCTTCCACTGATTTGCCCTTATAACATCCGAGCCTCCATCGAATTCCGAGTGATGGCCCTTTAGAAAAGACTCCCTAACTCTTTCCCACAGAGAAGGTCCCATAGGATCTTATGCCTCTTGCGCCCGTGGTTGAGCTTGTGGCATTTTCTGTACCACTACAGTCATAGCTGCATTGACTGCTTGGGCGACTATGTTTGCTACATCAGCAGCATTTATACTCCCCGGTGGCGGCGGTGGAGGACTAACCTCCTCTTCCACAACTCTATTGCGTCGAGCGGGACGACCTCTCTTAGGCGGAATCTGATATGGAGAAACAATAGAGTTAGGATACTATATAAAACAATCTATCTTGCAGAAGATCGCAAACATAAGAAACAAAGCAGTCCTAACATTAGGATCTATATTAAAGAACGCTACGGTAGAACGTGCAAGTCCGCATAGATCCTAAAGACTCTAGAACCTGATGCTCTGATACCATCTATGACAACTCGATATCCGAAATAAGGGGTGGCCAGCCCGATACTCCAATAATATAGGAATCATAGACGAAATCATTCTCAGCATCGTGACAACATAAAGAGTATACGGGATAACCACATAATATTTCAGAAAACGGGTTGTCAAAATTTTTATTTTATAATTTTAAGAAAGCATTGTCAACAACCCATAATAGGAAAGAAAGTGGAAACCCCAAAAGTATATGTGTAACGACATCAACAAATATACAATAAAAGGACCGAATATAATGTCGGTCAACATAAATTCATACAAGGTACAACAAGTTCCATTAGTTACATATTACATCCATTATACAATTATAACAGTTTGGGCCACACGCCCGAATAAAGACCCGAACATAACTAGAAAACAATAATGAAGGCGTCTACACAAAATATCCCGTGATATCCGCAAAATGTCACGGCTCCTCAAAAGACACTAGAATGGGGAGGTCAATACGGGCGTCCTTTCGGTGGAGCACCTGAGCGGTTACCATATATATATGCACAGCAAGAAAGAAGAACGGGTCAGGGCCCGATTTTATGTGATCACCAGATAAACAAATAGTATGATAATAATGAACAGTTAATCATGGATGATAAAGATGATAGTCTAACATGGTGACATCATGAAATAAACTAATAGAATTAAATGATTGTAAAGTCAAATTCAATTATGCAAGAGGATATGTATAATCATCATTAATAAAAAATCTTTATCAGTATTCACGTTTTCATTTTATCTTTCCATTCCATATCAGGAATACAAATTTTATCATGTGCTCTTTGTGGCACGTAGCTCAATTGTATGCTCTTTGTGGCATGTACTATGCTCTTTATGGCATTAATATCCATCAAGTCCCACTTGATGTTAGAATAGTTATAAGTATATATATATAACGATTCTAAGACTGCCCGTTCGGGTTTCCCCACTGTGCGCGCCCCTAAATAACCATCATCTTTCAGGGCCTATCATTAAGACAACTTGGGATCCTACCGAAACATTGGGAAGCGTCCATATGCCTGCAGGGTAGTCATAACCACACCCGAAATTACCTGCCCATCACAGAAAATATAAAACAAGCGCTCATATGGCCTAGGACTATATCCACCCTGCATTCATTAGCCAGGGGGCTTCACCTTACGCATGAACTTCCCTTAAGATGGTATTTAGAGAGGGTGTGTTCCAACCATTTTATTAAGTATCACGACCTGATTTAGTAAATTATCATTTACTTTATCCATTTACATTTTATCAAATGCATTATGGTTATCCGGAACTATACGTGCTTCACATCATCATAATAACCTCGATGAATATTTAAACTCCCAAGTTATTTTCCCAAATATCCTCTTTGGACTTTATAATAGACCAATATACCTCAAATTAACTTCTAAAGTCTCCAAACACAACCTAGTAATCTCCAAGACTCCTAGTAATTGAATAATAAAAGTAATGCCTAAACATCGCTTCACGCACCCTCGAACTAAGTCCCATATATACCAATTCTAATCTAGGGTAGTAAACTAACTCACCTGGAACTCTAGGACTCTAAATTTACTTCATACAAGAAGGTTCCAAGGCCCAAATCCTAAAGAAAATGAGTTAGAATTGAATTACAAAACTAACTCAAAACAGCAGGAAAACGAATCGATTCGCCCTAAAAGCGAATCGATTTGGACAAGGAAAACTAGCATTCTACAATCTGTCGAATCGATTCGGTCCATGCAGACCTAAAAACCGGACCTAAGCGAATCGATTCGCCCAGGGGCCGAATCGATTCGCCCCTGCGATTTTGCCAAGTTTGGCTATGGAGTATTGGACTCCAAATATACCCCCAACTCAAATCCATTCAAACCAACTCATTTATTGTCACCAATACATCATAAATACCACTAAATACTACCATAAACCTCATTACTCATCCAAATCATTCTTGAATGATTCAAGACCCACAAATACACAAAAACCCTAAAATAGTTAAACCATGATCGAAACACCATTATCACAACTAATCATTTATCTTAAACCACATATAGCAAGTAGAAAACTTGCCTCAATCTAGCAAATGCATATTTTCCTTGTGTAGTAGCAAGAATCCAACCTCAATCTTCAATCTCTTCTCCTCTCTCTACTCTTTCTCTTCCTCTCTTTTTCTCTCTAGGTTAGGAATACAATTAGGGGAAAATAGAAGACTTAATCAAGACATAAATCGTGCCTTTAGTCTACAATTTACAACTTAAGTGGTAAATACGACATTAAATGGTTCGCAACTACACATATATGTTAAAACCAGTCAAAAGGGCCCAAAACCTCAAAATACAATATGGCACATAATTTGACTATCTCGCACCTTCCGGAACTAACTACGGCCTCCAAATTATCATTTGGACATTTCATAATTCATTTTAAGTTCTGGTTCCATTTTAAACCATAGGGTCATTGTTGATACCAAAATTAGTATGCTGATATAGACGAATCACAAGAAGACACGTGTCACAATAGCAACGAGGAAGTCTATTTCCCCGACCAAGTCAGACTCACTCCGAGCAACAAGTATACTCCGAGGAACTCCAGCTCTTCGAGGAACTCCAACGCTCCGAGGAACTTCAGCTCTCCGAGGAACTCTTGAACGACGAGCAACTAAGGCGGTTCGAGCTGCATCTCGACCACAACATTGATTGCCAGATAATCAACAGTTTAACTATTCATTGAATGCTTATCATCTTGACGCACACGCTTGAAGAGCATTAAATGAATTACCCTTTCATATGTATATCATTTAATGTATCACCCTTTCAGATTATAGCCTCAAGGCTATAAATATATTGTATTACCCTCATTCAAAGGGACCAAAATTTCTTGATAGTACTTGTAATCGATAATTCTCAAACACTCAACAATAACATAACAGTGGACGTAGGCCATTCATATAAGGCTGAACCACTTTAAAATATTTTGTCTCATTTATTTATCTGTGATTGAATTATTAGAGTAATCTATTTTTTTACATCAACAGATTGGCGTCGTTTGTGGGAAACGACTGTTGTTATCATTTTTCATCAAAAAAAATTCATCATCAATGGCAGATAATCCGGAATCCAGCAATCGAAACGCTGGAAATGCTGGAAATCCTCCAAATCCCTCTGCACCTCCAGATCTGGCTGGGATTATGACGAATCTGGCTCAAGGACAAACCGCCATACAAGAAACAATGCGGCAACTCATACAGACCCTTCATGGCGGTGCACCTACACATTCGGGACATCGAAGTGGTCAGAGGAAAACTTATTTACTTTCTTCACGATCCAGGCGTACAGATGCGTATCGTAATGAGGAATCTGATGATTTCTCTTATCAACCTGGGCAAACTTCATCAATACGGGCTACTGATACTGAGCAACGTATCACTCTCTCTCCAGAGAGACCCAGTGCCTTGGAAAGACTGAGTAGGGTATCTCCTTTCAGTCGATTAGGCCCTAGGAGGAATAGGAGTCCACCTAAGACCATGTCGAGGAGTTTTCGACAACCATCAGATCTAAGAGAAGGATCAGCACAATCATGACCAGTTGCTCGTCAAGATAGATCTCAGGAGGCGACATCAGAGCAATCAATTTCTCGAACTAACAAGCCCGAGGAAGGAAATGATGCATGGAAAGGTTCCATTCAGCGGTTGGAGGATAGATTGGGGGAAATGGCTAAGGCAAAGAATCCCCTACAACGAACTTTTGTTCAAGGGACACCTTTTGTCCAGGCCATTGTGGGTTTTCCTACCCCATCAAAGTTTAAAGCACCTGTGGTGACCCCCAAATATGATGGAAAGACAGATCATGTTCTACACATAGAGCAACATCAAGCTGTTGCCGACATCTATGCCATCCTCGACGAGATGAGATACAGAGCATTCTCTAGAACTCTTACTGGATCTGCCCAGATATGGTACAACAATCTTCCTCGGGGTAAGATTTCAACTTTCTTTCAGTTGGCCGAGTTGTTCATCGGCAATTTCTATTTTGGGGCAAAGCCAGTAAAAAGAGTAGCACACTTGTTAAGTGTTAGACAAAAATCTGGCGAGAGTACTAGAGATTACATAACTCGTTTCAATAACGAGAAGCTGGAAGTCATAGATTATGAAGAAAAGACAGCAATCACCGCCTTGATGAGTGGGTTGTTGCCTAATAAGTTGTCTTACACTTTGGCCAAAGATCCACCTACAACTATGTCAGAGTTGATGGCAAAAGCGGCCAAAATCATGAATGCCGAGGAGGCTATGGCTGCGAAGAAGAATATGGATAAAGAAACCAAGGTGGAAGACGACAAATCCAAGAAGAAAGAGCATAAGGGCAATGGCGGTGACAAGCATTCCAAGAATAATAAATCATCATGGGAAGTCCTGAAGAAATTCGATAATTATACTCCTTTGAAAATGGGTATTAATCATGTCTTGGAAGAAATCAAGAATAACGAGGAAGTAAAGTGGCCAAAGAAACTGAGGTCAGACCCTGACATGAGGAATAGGGAGAAATATTGCGAGTTCCATAAGGATCACGGCCATATGACCAAAAATTGCATAGCTCTTCAGAACGAGATTGAAACACTCATCCGAAGAGGGAAGCTAGCAAAGTATGTTGATCGGGGACGCGAAAGAAGAAATAATGATCGAACTAGAGAAAGATCCAGATCTCCTCGTCGAGCAGAGGAGAAAAAGAAGAGAGACCATGAAGATGATCCAGATGATGACCCCGATCTTCCCAAGAAACCAAGGCAGCCAGAACGAGAGGTATTTTCCATACGTTTTGGGTCATTTGATTGTAATGTCATTACAGGAGGAGATGCAGGAGGAGGAGACCTTACTGCAGAAAGAAAGGCTTACCTTGGAGAGGCTCAAGCTTGTTCATATATTCAGCAAATAAATTTGGCGGAGGAGGATCGCCCGAGGAAGATAAACAAAGAGAAGTTGGTCATTGGCTTTTCAAAAAATGACCTGGCAGGTGTTCTTTACCCTCACGACGACCCTTTGGTGATCAAAATGAGGATGAAAGAGGTAGTGATTTCAAGGGTACTGGTAGATAATGGTAGTTCGGCAGACATCATGTTCTACTCATGCTTTGACAGTTTAAATTTAAAGTTATCTCAATTGGAGCCTTATCACAAACCTCTCCTGGGTTTTGCTGGCGAGAAGGTTTTTCCACTTGGAACGATCAAGTTGGATATATTCATTGGAACTTGGCCTGCTTGTCGAACAGAAAGAATACGCTTCTTCGTGATGGATAAAAATGTGCAATCAGCTTACAACATCATCATAGGAAGAGTTGGTTTGAAGAAGTTCGAAGCAGTTCCATCTACAGTACATCAGTGTTTAAAATTCCCTACAAATTTTGGAGTAGGAGTTATGAAAGGTGATCAGAAAGTAGCTCGGGGATGCTATTATTCGTCTGCCGAGCAAGAGGAGCTTGAAGAGTTAAGGAAAAAGACTACTACCTACCACGTGGATGAAGGTACAGAAATTAAAACACTAGATCCTAGAGATGAATCCCAACTTGTAAAAGGACACGTGGTGGAATCTACAGAAAATGTTATTCTGGACGACGAGCACCCTGAACGAATAACCCAGATAGGTTCGACGTTGGATGCTTCAATAAAACAGGAGTTGATAACTTTCTTGAGAAACAGAAAGAAAACTTTTGCATGGAGTCATGAAGACATGCCAGGAATAGATCCCAACTTCTTATGCCATGAGCTCAATGCGAATAAGGAGATCAAGCCTGTAAAGTAGAGAAGAAGAGTGTTTAGTCCCGAGAAGAATCAAGCCATACAAGAGGAGGTCGAGAAGCTCCAGAAAGCTCGATTCATTGAAGATGTGAAATATCCAGACTGGTTAGCAAATATGGTGATGGTAAAGAAGAAAAATAATAAATGGAGAATGTGTGTTTATTTCACTGATCTCAACAAGGCATGCCCAAAAGATCATTTTCCATTGCCCAGAATTGATCAACTAGTGGATACTACCTCGGGACACGAGCTGCTCAGCTTCATGGATGCTTACTCTGGCTACAACCAGATCAAAATGAAACCTGAAGACAGGGAAAGTACTTCTTTTATTACCCCTAGGGGAACTTATTGTTATAATGTTATGCCTTTTGGTTTAAAAAATGCAGGAGCGACATACCAGCGGCTGATGAACAAGGTTTTTGCCGAACAAATCAGTTGCAATATGGAAGTCTATGTCGACGATATGCTGACAAAGAGCAAGAAAGTTGTTGATCATCTAGTTGACTTAATTCAGACCTTTGATCAACTGGATAAATAATAAATGAAACTTAACCCGACGAAGTGCACCTTTGGAGTACGAGAAGGAATGTTCCTCGGGTACATTGTCAACCAGCGAGGCATTGAGGCGAATCTAGAAAATATCAAAGCTCTTTTAGGGTTGCGATCTCCAACGACGAAGAAAGAAGTGCAGAGTCTTGCAGGACGAGTTGCAGCCCTCAACAGATTTGTATCCCGAGCAACTGATAGATGCCTCCCATTCTTCAAAACGCTTCGAAAAACTTTTGAGTGGAATGATGAATGTGAGAAGGCCTTTCAAGACTTGAAGAAATATTTGGGAACACCTCCACTGTTGTCCAGGCCAGTAATGGGAGAAAAGTTGTACTTGTACCTGGCAATATCGGAGAATACAGTCAGCTCGGCATTGATCAGAGTGGAGAATGGAGTCCGGAAGACAATTTATTACACAAGTAAAGCTTTCCGAGGTGCAGAGATCAGGTACCCAAAACTGGAAAAATTGGCATTGGCATTAATTGAAGCAAGTAGAAGAATGAGGCCATATTTCCAGGCCCATACCATCGTCATGTATACCGAACATGCCATTGAGACAAGCCCTTTATAAGCCAGAAAAATCAGGGAGACTGATGTACTGGGCAATTGAGCTCGGTGAATATGATATTGTGTATGAACCCAGATCATCATTAAAAGGGCAAGCTGTAGCAGATTTTATAGCAGAGTTTACATATCCTGATACCCCCGAGGAATAAAAGTTACTCGCTGACCAACCTATGGATGTTACAGGATCAACAGACATAAGTCCAGACCAACTCCGGTTGGTAAAAGGGCTTGTGGATGTAGAAAGATCATCAAATTCAAGCTAAGACCAACTCCGTTTGGTAAAAGAGCGAGAAGAGATGATCGACGAGGAGCGAAAAATATCAGGGAAGGATGATAGAAAACGGTAGATATTTCACCGAGGAACTCTGTCAGATAAGAAATTTGAAGGCGAGTTACCTACATGGAGATTGTATGTAGATAGGTCAGCTTTCACAACAGGTTGTGGAGCAGGGATTGTTTTGAACACCCCAGACGAGATTGACATGGAATACGCCCTGCGATTCCAATTCAAAGCTTCCAATAATGAGGCTGAGTATGAAGTCTTGATAGCAGGTCTTAAATTAGCAAAGATTATGGAAGCACAACAAGTGATGGTATTTAGTGATTCTCAATTAATTGTGAATTAGATGATGGGAACATATGCAGTTAAAGGGGAATTAATGGTCAAGTATCATGCAAAAGCGATGGAGTTGTTGACAGAATTTGATGCCATTCAGTTGATCAGAATACCAAGAATGGAGAATGCACAAGCAGATGCACTGGCCCGACTAGCATCAGCTACTCGTACCGAGCTGCGAAGAACGATACCAATTGAGGTGTTAAAAAGTCGAAGCATAGATGAAGACCTGACGATGAATATTATTACCATTGATTTAGGACCATCTTAGATGGATCCCATCAGGGCATATATTAAGAAAGGAGAATTGCCGGAGGATAAGCTCGCTGCCAAGAAATTGAAGTTTAAAGTTGCTCGGTATGTACTAACTAATGGTGTTTTGTATAGACGAGGAACTATGGCAGGTTTGCAAAGATGTGTACATCCTTCCGAGGTGAAAGAATTGATTGAAGAGATCCATGAAGGGTCCTGTGGAGCCCATGTAGCAGGTCGGACACTTTTGCAAAGGGTGATGACGCAGGGATACTACTGGCCAACGATGAGGGCTGATTGTATAGCCTATGCTAAGAGATGTGAAAAATGCCAACGTTTTTCCTCCATCCGATGAACTCCACAAGCATTATTGACACCCATAACTTCCCCTTGGACATTTTCCACGTGGGGAATGGATTTGGTTGGACCATTGCCAACGACCCGAGGAAGATTCAAGTACCTCGTCGTCGCAGTCGATTATTTTACTAAGTGGGTAGAAGCTGAGCCTCTGATTGATATGACATACGACAAGGTGTACCAATTCGTTTGGAAGAACATCATCTGTCGATATGGTCTCCCTCAGGCCTTCATCATAGACCATGGAACACAATTTGATAACGAGGAGTTTGCCGCCTATTGTCATCAGTCAAACATTTTGAAGGTTCATTCAGCACCAGGCCATCCTCAAAGTAATGGACAGACTGAAGTGACGAACAGAACAATACTAAATGGTTTGAAGAAGAGGCTAAGTGAGGCTAAAGCTAATTGGATTAATGAGCTACAGTCAGTATTGTGGGCTTACCGAACAACTCCTCGAGCAGTAACTGGAGAATCACCATATATGCTGGCATTTGGAAGTGAGGCTGTAATACCTGTCGAGTTGGGTCTTCCAACACACAGAGTGCTGAATTTCAATTCCCCAGTCAGCGACTTGATGAGGAGATTAGATTTGGACATGCTCGAGGAAGTTAGAGAAGAGGCAACCATTAGGAATGTTGCTTATCAACAACGAACAACCCTGTTCTACAACAAGAGGGTGAAAAAATGCGACTTAAAAGAAGGAGATTACGTGCTAAAGAAAGTCATTCAGAAGCACAATAAGTTGGAAGAAAACTGGCATGGACCTTACCGAGTTACAAAAGTTGTTCGACCAGGAACTTACCGAATAGCAACTCTAGAAGGAGAGGAATTTAAGAATGCATGGAATGCTGAACACCTACACAAGTATTATCAGTGATGTAAAATCTAAAGCAGTTCCATCAATATGAATAAAACGATGATATTTCACAATCTTTTCTCCTTTTATTGAAAGTTTTTCGGGGAATACTAGTGTTTAACACTACGCCGCTCGGCACGCTGCTCGGCACACAACGCTGCTCGGCAATAAAAAGAAGACGATAGTTCGAACCCAGACCAACTCCGGCTGGTAAAAGGGCGAGAACACCCCATACTCCTTTGGTTAGGAGGCGTACACTAGCTCAGACCAACTCCGGTTGGTAAAAGAGTTAGTGGACATGATAGTTCGAACTCAGACCAACTCCGGTTGGTAAAAGAGCGAGAATACGATAGTTCGAACTCAGACCAACTCCGGTTGGTAAAAGAGCGAGAACACGATAGTTCGAACCCAGACCAACTCCGGTTTGTAAAGGGTGAGAACACCCCATACTCCTTTGGTTAGGAGGCGTACATTAGCTCAGACCAACTCCGGTTGGTAAAAGAGTTAGTGAACATGATAGTTCGAACTCAGACCAACTCTGGTTGGTAAAAGAGCGAGAACATGATAGTTCGAACTCTGACCAACTCCGGTTGGTAAAAGGGCGAGAACAACATTAACATTCCTAAAAATGCCAACGTGTTTGGTTAGGAAACAAGATATGCTCTCAAATGCCAACTTATGTTGGTCGGGAGGTAAGTTTATTACATAAAAGTTCCTCGAAGAACAAAATATTCCAAACTGAATCAAGTATGGTTGGTCGGAGATAAAAATCCACTAACTGTAGTTGGTCGACGAGGAGAAAATATTTTAAACAGTACCAAGTATAGCTGGTCGGGGATAAAAACCCATTAACTATAATTGGTCGACGAGTACAATTTAACAACCTTGGTTGGTTGGAAAAATTTTAAACATCTTTATACTCATTACTTTATTATTAAGTGATCGAGCAACATGACTAATACTTGTAACTTTTTTACTAAGTTGGTCGATGAACAGCACAATATTGTTATGCAAGCACAAATATAAAGTGTTTGACAAATACAAGAGCAATACAAATTTGCAAACAAAAATGAAATTCTTTCATTAAAGTCAAAATGAATTACACAAGTTTATTACATTGATATTAAATTGTGTACTAATTATTACATAAGAATTTCCTATTCTATTGGCTTTTTTCCTTCAGCTTTCGATATAGGCTCCTCGCCAGCTGGAGGATCTTCCAGGCAAAGGGGAGAATTAATGAAGTTAATATCTCGAAGCATTCTGACGTTCATTACTGAAGGTGTGTCCAGTAGATGCTCGGGACGAGATACCTCGATCTGAGAATGAAGATTGTTGTCACCGAGGTATTTTGCAATTAAGCTCCGAGGAATGGCACGAGCTGGGATCCATTCCATATCCAATTTATAAGGTGGCACAGGCAAGTCTAGTATCCCAGGATCATAATAATCCCATAGGTAGTGTCCTTGTTTGAGCTTCAGCACGCCCAAGGCATTCAGCCAACCTTGCTTATAACCTTCATTATTGGCATTTTCAATGCGAGCATCCAAGTGATAAAGGGCCTCATTGTAGCCTGCCATCCAGAACTCACGAGGTTATTTGTGGAATTGGAAAGTTATTCTCTCTAACTGCTCGTGAAGGTTTCTGGCAAAAACATCCTTATTACCTAGAGCAGACTTTGTCGAAGCAAGTTGATCCTCTAGAGTTTGGATTTTCTTGGACATTTCAGACAAAGCCCGATCTTTTGCATTCAATTGGAACGCTTGAGTTTCCAATGTTGATTGAGTACGAGCTTCTTCAACAGTACGACGAAGACCTCTTGGTCATCCCCGAGCAGGTTGAATACTTTGTTCCTCGTCAACATTCTGAGAAACTCTTCCTCGTCCACGAGAACCTCTTCCTCGTCCCCGAATAGCAGTGGAAGGCCCAACTCTTCTCAAAGCCTCTAATTCTTGCCTCAATTTGGCATTCTCAGCCTCTAAAAATGAGAATCCTTCATCGGTGACCGGTACCAAGGCAGTGGAAGATGAAGCTGCAGACTTATACTGTGCCAACTCTTTCTGCAAATTGTTATTCTCTTGCTCCAGCAGCTCGGCGATCTGTCTGCATGCTTCGACTTCACCCTTTAGGGTTCTCTCTCTCACTTCATAGCCAGTAAGCATCTTGTCATAACCTGTTTCAGCACTAATTTGTTTGAGTTTCTTCTCATACCCTTCATGCAAAAGAACTGAAGACTCTTTATACTGCTGCTGAAGTTCATGAAGAGTACCTTGCAAGTCTTCAATCATTTCGTAATAAGCCACATTGTTGGCTACAGCATGATCAATAAGACATTTCAAGTATTGATATGCCTCCACTGCTTGGTCTGAAGCATCATGACCAAGGATATCAGCAATTTCTGATGCACTCAGGTCAGTATGGCCAGCTTTAAAATATTCATGGCATTGCTGCATCAGTTTTGTATCATTGGCAGACAGCAATTCCATTCTAGCCATAAACTAGTAAAGAAGAGAAGGCAAGAGTTAATAAAAAAGCAGACAGAGCATTAACAATGTAGAGAAACAAAAAAGGTAATTTTATTACATCATCAAAAGGAGTACATCGTTCAGAATACAGAGTACAAGTAAAAGAAAAACAGAAAGAGAATACCTAACAACTTCACACCTTTTCCTTGTCTCCCAAGACTTTCTCGGGAGGCTGGGACGAGGAGCTTGGTTGCTCGGTGGGAACAATGAGTTGGTTGGCAGAAGTTGGGACTTGTTCAGGAGGAACAGGCAAAGACGAAATCTCCTCGGTGGCTGTCTGATTGGGTTATGGAGCAAGTACTTGATCACCCACTGTCATTGAAGACTCCTCGGATGCAGCTTCGTCTTCATCCTCATCTTCAATTCTAGGAGGAGGACCGGGAAGATGTTGTTGAAATAGCTCAGAGTCCTCGCTCACCTTCAATTCTTGCAGGGCAGCAACCCAACCATCTCATAAGTATTTCAAACTCCCATACTGCACCTGGGTCATCATTGCTGCTACCCCACTGTCCCATCCTTTATCCCAACAGGTACGAAAAGATTTTTTCACAGCCACTTTTCTCTTCATTTTCTCCGAGGAGAGCTTCTTGGATAGAAAATCCTCGGAGGCTTTCAACTTGGCCTCCACCTCCTCCTTCTGGCAATTTACTTCTCGCAGAAGGGTTAGCTCTTCCTCAGCTGATTTCAAATTATTTTCAATCTCCCCAAAGTTTGTGAGCTTCTCGGCATATTTTTTATTATCTCTCTCCAAGTCCTTCACTTTATTTACCAACTGCACCTTCTCTGCCTTAGATGCAGTTAATTTCTTCTCCCATTAATCCCTATCCTCATCATATTTTTGACGGGATTCCTTCAAAGATTGGGCCAAGCCCTGAAAAGCATCCTCTACTCCTGACGAGGAGCTAGAAGCCTTGATCGCTTCATCTTTCTTCACTATGGTGTTAAAGCAACTCACCAGCTGGAAAAAGTAGAAAATAATGATAAGTCATTGCAGAGATACTTATATTGATGGAAAGAAAGAAAAATTCAGGATAAGAGAAACTTATTGAAGCAATGTGACGAGTAGCTAGGGATGTCAGTATATCCCTAGACATGTTTTCCTCAATTCCTTGGACTTCAGGAATGGTCCAAGTCTTTACCGAGCTCATTGCAGAACTCATGGGAATAATAGTTGGAACTCCAGCTCCACTAGCTTGGAGCTGGGGAATGGTTTCAGAAAAATTGACCGAGGAGGATTTCTTCAGTCTCCTCGGTGGCACTTCAACAGTTTCAACCAAAGAAGAGCTTTTGGTTGGGGAAATAGTGATCACTTCCACAAGTGCATCCTTCTTACTAGGAGCCACGGGGGGCTTCTCGGTAGCCTTCTGAAGAGCAACAGAAGGGGCAGCATCTACTTTCTTTGTCCCCTTTGGGACATCATTCTTGTTTCTCTTTCCATCTCCAGCAGAGGAAGTCTCCTCGAAGATAGAAGGAACTCTTCTTTTGCTCATTTTCTGACTTAGAGGAATGTGAGATTCTGGTGAAGAATCCTCAGAAGCTGGCAATGGTTCACTAATGCTGACCACAGGACGAGCAGTAAAGGATGATGTATAGCTCCTGTACTGCAACAAGTATGAAGCAGACCTGACGTGCTCGTCTGCAACTTTCTGATGCAAACTCCAGATATGTTTCAAATACTTTATATTAACTTCTGATTCTTTGGGAGTTTTTCTCTTGCTGTCAACTGCAAACAAAAACATATTGAAATGTCAATCATGCATTTATTCAAACATAATGAAATCATAGTTTCTGAAATAAAATAAAATGAAAATAACCTATCCCATTGCCATATGGAGGGCATTTGGGACCTTCATATACTTCGTCTCCAACCAAAGGGGTATGTTGCCAATCTTTGATAACTACCCTATGTTCAAAATAATCCCTATTAGCATCAGGGAGATTGACTACTAAAGCCCTATTCAAAAATCTAGTTTTTAAATAATAAACATTGTCTAGAACAGCCCATCTATAACAGTACATAATCTCAGGAATTCGTATACGAGTTCAATGAGTTTGATTTAACCTATGCACCCCATTAACTATTCTCCATGTGTTGGGGGCTATTTTTGCAGGAACAAGATCGAAATAATGACAGAACTCTAAACACAAGGGGTTTGGTGGAAAAGAAAATCCACATTCAGCAATAAAAAGGCTGGGGGACCAATGTCCCTCAGCCAAACGAAAATAATTTGAAGGCTCAGAAAGATCCTCCAAAGTTACCCAAGATGGAATAGAGAAATCAGAACGGAATTTCTCAAGAGATTCAATAATATAAACCATGGTGAATAAAAGAAAATGAAGAAGAAGGAGGAAGATCTTACAGGAAAAAGGGAAATATATTGACAACGAACGAAAACAAGGATGAACGCACAAGAGAAAGAAAGGCTATGGATAACTCGAAAGCAAAAATTGGAAAAGGTAGAAGACGGTGATATTGTCTATGAAGTTTAAATACTTTGCCTTGGGAAACGGCGAAAGAAATGATTACAAAAAGGAAACTATTACGCTATCGGCGGCTAAAAGGACAAAAAGTACACGAAGATCGAAGCGCTTATAAAAAGGCAAAAAGGCGGATTCTGCGAATTTGGAAGGAAATTCAAATACGGAGAAATGTTCCTAAAAACCAGGAAGATCATTTAATATTGCCATATACCGAGAAAGAATGTTCCATACTCCTCAAAGTTCGAAATATGTAACATTGGGGGCTTCTGTTGATACCAAAATTAGTATGCTGATATAGACGAATCACAAGAAGACACGTGTCGATCTACGTGGCACAATAGCAACAAGGAAGTATATTTCCCCGACCAAGTCAGACTCACTCCGAGCAACAAGTATACTCCGAGGAACTCCAGCTCTCCGAGGAACTCCAACGCTCCGAGGAACTTCAGCTCTCCGAGGAACTCTTGATCGACGAGCAACTAAGGCGGTTCGAGCTGCATCTCGACCACAGCATTGATTGCCAGATAATCAACAGTTCAACTATTCATTGAATGCTTATCATCTTGACGCACACGCTTGAAGAGCATTAAATGAATTACCCTTTCATATGTATATCATTTAATGTATCACCCTTTCAGATTATAGCCTCAAGGCTATAAATATATTGTATTACCCTCATTCAAAGGGACCGGAATTTCTTGATAGTACCTGTAATCGAGAATTCTCAAATACTCAGCAATAACATAACAGTGGACGTAGGCCATTCATATAAGGCTGAACCACTTTAAAATATTTTGTCTCATGTATTTATCTGTGATTGAATTGTTAGAGTAATCTAATTTTGTACATCAACAGTCATTTTAAATCTTAGGACACTATAATACTCAACATGAGGATAATTACATACACATACAGTAATATACAACAAGTTAGTAAATATTAACTTTTCTTCATCAAATCAATACTTACTCCATACTCCAACATTTTATATATAATTACCTCACATAGTAAGTAAATATAAAATAGGTTCTCATAAGCGAGGGTTGTTACATGAAATTGAACTCCAATCCTTGTGATAAAATTTACATCCCTCAATTTGAATGATCTGACCAGAATTACATAAAAAAATGCACTCAAATTGATCCTCACAACAATTTATTTTTCCTCACTAAATCAAAAATAAAAGAAAATAAAAATAAAAACTACTCTAAAAAAATAAAATGGTGTTTCTCTAATTAATTTTCTCTCTAGCCTAGATTATCTCCCAAATGAGCTTTGGGTCTTCATTTATATTGTGGCACATGGGGCTAGGGGGTAATTTTGGAAAATAGGCTTGGGTGTGCATGGGTTTTGAGTGAGATAAAATCTTATTTAGTTTAAGGGCAATTGGGGTAAATAAGTAAGGAGGGACATTTTGTTGGGTGAAAGTTTGTTTCGGGGTAATTTGGGAAAAGGAGTTAAAAGGGGTTTGAAAGATGTGGGTTAAATGTGGTTTTTGGTTTGGAGAGCTGGTTGTGTTTTGGCAGATGAAGAAAATCGATATGGGTTAGAAGAATGGGGATAAAAAAAGGGAAATGGGTTTGTCTTAGATTGAGTTGAAATCGATTTGGGTTGTGGGTATAGAATCTGGTATGTTGGGTCGGATTCGAGTTATTTGGATTCTCGAGTTTGGGATCTAATAACTTTGGGTTTATCATTGGATAATGGGTTGGAGGGAATCGGGTTTAGAGCTTCCTGAGTTTCGAGTTCGGGTTGCACAGGAGGGAAGCAGGTCGGATCTAATGGTGGAGATTCCAGCGACGGGGATTGATTGTGTTTGGTGATGTGGGGCGAGTTGGTTCCGTTATGGAATAAGGGTGGATGTTGGTCTCGTTGTCGTCGGGGTAGGAGGAGGTCGTTGGGTAAGGGTTTTTTGTCCGATTAGTGGTGTGTTGGGAGTTTTGGAGGTGAGATGAGGAGAGTGCTAATGGAGGGAAGAGAGAGAAGTGGGTGGGTGTAAGGTTGAAGATGGTGAATAGTAGATGGGGGGTGTTTGGTGTGGTAAGGTGTAGGAGAAAAGGGTGTGGGTGAGTGAGGTGTTTATGTGTATGTTAGGTGTGTGGTAATTGGATGTATGTGTATTGTAGGATTTGTGTGTGTATATTAGTTTGTACCAAAGTGAAAAAAAATAAAACTAACAAAACTAAAAATTAAAATCTATTAAAGAAATAAAATTCTAATCTAAAAAAAAGACTAAAAATAAAATAATACTAATAAACCTAACTTAATAAAATAACAAAACTAAACTAATACAAAAAATTAAAATCAAATAAAAATAAAAACTAAATAAAACTAAAAATGCACACCTTCAAAAATATAAAAATAATAAAAACATATGAGACACACAAAAAATAAAATATAAAAATTAATCCTAAAAATATATACATGACTAAAAAATATATAACATAAAATAAATTCTAAAAATCATAAACGACGCAAATAAAAATCTAAAAAAAAAATATAAGGGGAAAAACCAAACACACACGGCTCGGGATATGCTTTGGCTCGGTTAGGCTTAGGTTAGGGTTATGGGACATGGTATACAGGCTTAGCTCCATTTTTGTTGCAATTTCCTTGATTTGAGCATTTGATCACCGCAACATGCATTTGACCTAAAAAATAAATAAATAAGCATATAAAACCCAATTTTGTCGAGAATTAGCAATTAAAAATTGTCGATTTAGGGTATTATTTAAACACTTTTGGATGTTTATCAACAAGAATGTAATAGTTAATACAAAAGGCTCACTGTATGGGAGGAACCCATAAGGTCCATATGGAGAAGTTCCAGTGGATTCAAAGTGATAATATCCTTAACTTTCTTGGGCGTCTCTTTCCTTATTTTTCCCACTTGGTAGGGACCATAAAAATTGTTTGAAGAAATTTTTATTTTGGGTAAACCTCTAACCAACTCTTGGGAGCTCAATCTGCGTAAGTTTTTAAAATTAGTATGACCCAATTTATTGTGCCAAAAATCGGAATCATCTAATCTTATTAACTTACAAGACTCAGCACTGGGAATAACTATATAATAGTTATATGAAGTTTTGTTTTTCGTAACGATACAAATAACATATTTGTTCAAAATTTTACATTCAGTTTTGGAAAAGGTAATTGTGTGATAAAAATCACAAATTGAGATATACTCAGAAGATTGGCCTTTATGCCTTTCACTAGGAGAACATCATTAATGATAGGTAGGCCCTCTTCTTGAAGTGTCTCTTTACCAATGATCTAGGAAGAGACTCCGCCACCAAAAGGACATTACCTCCTAAGAAGTTAGTCACGTTTGTTAGTTTAGTCTCGTCCTTGCCCATGTTTTTGGAACACCAAGAATTAAGGTACTAACCAATCGATATGTGCTTAGAATTAATCACAGTTGTGATAATTTTAGACCTCAGTTGGAGGTATCAAGTCACCTTTTCAAACCCAAATGTCCCTTATTTTAAAAGATTTTTTATCCTTGCATTTAGAAAACGTTTGGGGGATCGCCTTACTGACTTTTTATTAGTGCTACACTTATTCCTTTTCCTTCTAAAGTTAGAGTTTTTATTGGAATTCTTAGGGAGAACATAAGCATCATGTCTCTTCCTAGAATAGTTAAAGTTACAATAAACTATCATAAATACATGCTTTTGAAAACACTCAGCAAGAGAGTTACCATAAACATCACAAGAACTATAGTAAAGATGCGAGTAATACTTAACTTTATCTTCAAAACCTTTGAAAATAGGTTTAGACGCATTTTGAAAATGAGTTTTAATTGCAATAAATTGAGAGTTTTTCCCAAATTCTCTAATGGGGGCATACATACTTCGCTTTATTGTCAGGTTTCTGCTTTGGAATGCACATAGTCTTAGTGTCTTGTGAGGCTAGCCATTTTAAAAAGCCTTTCTTAGAGTTTTTAAAATCCTGGACTGATGTATTTGGTAATGTCCTAGAGGAAACAAATACAATTTTATAAATATTTTGGCTAAAAACTTTTGTTCCTCTACGGCTTTGCCAAAGCCAAGGCTAGTTTTGTCATTTGAATTTTTTTTGCTAGAACTGATAATTTAATCATATGCTTTCACATTATTCTCAAAATGAAGACATTTCTTGAAAATATTTGAGATATTTTGTTTTTATTCTTCTAGCTCAACCAAAGTAGATTTGTATCTTTGTTCCAAAATATAGTTTTTCTCATAAAGTTTATTTACTTTAAAGATGAAGTTTTTAGCTTCTGTCTCATGGGCCATGCACTGACTAGTATAGTCCTTAGCATTCTACCTAACGGTATTACTTAAGACTTCTATGCATTTAGTCAGGTGTTTTACCATTTTTTTAAGTTTAGAACTATTTTTTAAAGTCTTAGAATATAGTTCTTGAATATAGGGTAAATCATCATCATCGGACTCACTAAGTGAGGTGCGTGAATTTCTCCCTTATGATTCAATTTTAGGTTTGGGACACACCCATTCCACTCGTCAGAATAATTTCCACTTTGACTCACACACACGGTAAACTCATCATAAGGATTAAAAATAGTAGCATTGGACATATTATTCACTAGAGACGTACCAACATGTATATAATCAATAGAAACCTCAAGAGGTAAGCAAGATTTATCATGAGAATACACAATTTTTGCATAAAAAGTCATGAATGTGATTCATGTATTTCAGATGACTCAGACTCATCATCATCTGAGTCACTAGACTCATCCCAAGTCCTACACACGTCGTCCTTAGGTGTAATCCTAACATTATATTTGCATCTACTGTCATCATGACCCATATTACCACGCTTATGGCACTAAATATTACTCAAGTCTTTCTCGGGCCTCTAATTGTTATTATTGGTATGTCTATTACCATTATGGTCATGGAGTTTAGGAACTTGAAATTTTTTATAATTGAATTTTCCCAATTTAGTTGCCATATAATTCCTTAACCTTATAATATTTTTCAAATGTTTACTGATGAGGGATATCTGGTTATCAATACTCTTAAGATCATAGTACTCTCTTGACTCTAAGTCATAATCATGCACATTTAACTTAAGCATAACCATTTAATTAGAAAAGACTAAATTTAACCTAAGTGATCGTTTAGCAGTAGAGGACATATGTGTAATACCCCATATTTTTATGCTTTCTAGATTCGGGGATTTATTAAATTTGATGTGAATTATTAATTTAATATAAATTCGAAAATTAATTATTTTTAATTACTAACGTGACGAAAGTTAGTAATTATTGGAAACCTGTTGAATATTACTAATGAGCAAAGTAATATATAAAATTGGTTCTATTAAATGTCATGAGCGAATAAAATGATAATTTTGGAAATTTAAGTCGGGGCGCGCCCGTGTCGTGTCAGGACTAAATTTTGATTAATAAAAGTGAATAAATTATAAGTTACCCGGATGGTCATTTCGAGTGCGCCAAAGTGTCCGGAAGGGTCGAGATAGTCAAAATAATGTACCCAAGGGTTTAGTTTGGATCTCGGGGCGTTTTTAGGCTTAATTAACACCCCGGGATGGCGTTTTAGGCATTTTGTATTTTTGGGCTTGGAAACCTACGAATTTTCTAGGTTATATCAGATTATTAGGGTTGTCTTCTAGTTTTAACACAACCAAAAACAAAAGATGGCCATTGGAGAAGGAAAGGAAGAGCTTACCAAGGAGTTCTAGGCCAAGAACCCCTCCGTTTGCACCGACGTCACCGCTAAACGTTAGATCGCGCAACAAGGATCACCACCACACTGATTTCATCAACAAATCAGAAATAAAAAATTCCCAGACAAGTATTTATCTTGCTTAATTTAGTTAATGCTTCATTCATATTACTTTAGAGTTGATTAGGATGAGTTTTTATGAAAGAAAACCTATGTTGGAGGTTAGAAATCACATGTTGTAGAGATATAAATATCATTTTAGAAATTCCCTTCATATGTAGAGGTTGAACCACGAATTTATATTGGGTTATAAGTAGAAATTATGGAAAAATAATGAGAAGAATTAAGTTAAAGAAATTTTTAGGGTTTATGAGAATTATATAAAGTTTGGCCCTTTTAATCCATGATACTTGATGAAAACTCGCATGCCTTACGTAGAATATTGTTCATTTGGGCTTATAATGATTGTAGTATGAATTTCTGGGAGTTTGGGAGTTAAAAACTTGTAATTGGATGATAATTCCCGTAACTGGTATTCTGCAGTTTTTGCCATACCTGCTTCATCAATCGATCGAGCCAAGAGCTTCGATCGATCGACGGTTCGATCGATCGACCCCTCCTGGAAAAAACTAGATTTTTCCTTACGTTGACTTAATCCGATTAAATGTGAAATAAATCTTGACTAATGTTATCAGATTACATGGGGTGCCCCTGAATATTGTGTCAGATAGAGATAAGATCTTTGTATCGCGTTTCTGGGAGAGCTTTCAGGAGGCCATGGGTACAGAGTTGAGGTTGAGTTCAGCTTATCACCCACAGACAGATCGACAAACAGAGCGTACTAATCAGATGTTGGAGGATATGCTACGCATGTGTGTCCTTGATTTTGGAGGAGGTTGGGAGCCATATCTTCCACTGGTAGAGTTCGCTTATAATAACTCTTATCAATTTACGATTGGCATGGCTTGATTCGAGGCTTTGTATGGCAGGCCTTGTCGTTCCCCAACATGTTGGCTAGAGGTGGGGGATAACAAGTTTCTCGGACCAGAGGTGATTCAGTAAACCTCCGCGAGGATTGATATTATCAGGAGTCACATTCGGGTAGCCCAGGACAGGCAGAAAAGCTACGCCGATGCAAAACGGTTCTTCCGAGAGTTTAACGTGGGGGACCAAGTATTACTACGTGTATCTCCTATGAAAGGAGTGATGAGATTCGGGAAGAAAGGGAAATTGGCCCCGAGGTACGTGGGACCATTTCCCATTATCGAGAGGATTGGGCCGGTAGCATACAGATTGGGGCTGCCAGAGCATTTACATCGCATTCACGATGTATTTCACATCTCGTCGTTGAGATGATGATACCTTCAGGATGACATGGCCCATACCCATATCGCGATTGAGGAGATTGACTTACATCCCGACAGCTCTTACGAGGAAAGACCAGTGGCTATCCTAGACCATAGCGAAAGGAGATTGAATTCGAAGGTAGTTCCACTTGTACGGGTCCAGTGGGAGCATCATAATGTGGAGGAATCCACCTAGGAGCGCGAGGCAAATATGTACGAGAAATACCCAGATTTATTCTTACCAGGTATGCCTTATTTTCTGAATTTCGGGACGAAATTCCGTTATTAGGGGGAAAGTATGTAATACCCCGTATTTTTATTCTTTCTAGATTTGGGGATTTATTAAATTTGATGTGAATTATTAATTTAATATAAATCCGGAAATTAATTATTTTTAATTACTAACTTGACGAGAGTTAGTAATTATTGGAAACTTGTTGAATATTACTAATGAGCAAATTAATATGTAAAATTGGTTCGATTAAATGTCACGAGTGAATAAAATGACAATTTTGGAAATTTAAGTTGGGACGCGCCCGTGTCGTGTCAGGACTAAATTTTGATTAATAAAAGTGAATAAATTATAAGTCACCCGGATGGTCATTTTGAGTGCGCCAAAGTGTCCGGAAGGGTCAAGATAGTCAAAATAATGTACCCGGGGGTTTAGTTTTGATCTCGGGGAGTTTTTAGGCTTAATTAACACCCCGGGAGGGCGTTTTAGGCATTTTGTATTTTTGGCATTGGAAACCTACGAATTTTCTAGGTTATATCAGATGCTTAGGGTTGTCTTCTAGGGTTAACACAACCAAAAATAAAAGACGTCCATTGGAGAAGGAAGAGCTTACCAATGAGTTATGTGCCAAGAACCCCTCCGTTTGCACTGCCGTCACCGCCAAAGGTTAGATCGCGCAACAAGGATCACCACCACACTGATTTCATCCACAAATCAGAAACAAAAAAATTCCCAGACAAGAATTTATCTTGCTTAATTTAGTTAATGCTTCATTCATATTAGTTTAGAGTTGATTAGGATGAGTTTTTATGAAAGAAAACCTATGTTGGAGGTTATAAATCGCATGTTGTAGAGATATAAACATCATTCTGGAAATTCCCTTCATATGTAGAGGTTGAACCACGAATTTATATTGGGTTAGAAGTAGAAATTATGGAAAAAGAATGAGAAGCATTATGTTAAAGAAATTTTTAGGGTTCATGAGAATTATATAAATTTTGGCCCTTTTAATCCATGATACTTGATGAAAACTCGCATGCCTTACGTAGAATATTGTTCATTTGGGCTTATAATGATTGTAGTATGAATTTCTGGGAGTTTGGGAGTTAAAAACTTTGAATTGGATGATTTTGGATGATAATTCCCGTAACTGGTATTCTGCAGTTTTCGCCATACCTTCTTGATCGATCGATCGAGCCAAGAGCTTCGATCGATCGACGGTTCGATCGATCGATCCCTTTCTATCGATCGATCGACCCTTCCTGGGAAAAAAACTAGATTTTTCCTTACGTTAACTTAATCCGATTAAATGGGAAATAAATCTTGACTAATGTCAGTAGAATATAATGAAACATCAAAATGACCAGTAGGGTCAAGGTAAACCCCGTTTAGTGGAACTTTAATGAAATGGGAAAATGAAGGGTAAACGGGAAAGATTCATACCTAAGAAATTTAATGTGTGTAGACTTAATAATCGAAATGTCTAGGAGTTGGATTAGAAGGAAAGCGAGGGCATACTGAATTAGTACTTAGCTAAAGAAAATACTTCGAGAGATGAGAAGTGAGTTGGAATAAATTAAATTTCGAAAATAAAAATGAATAAGTTCGTTATAAGAAATGATCGAATAAAAATGTACTAAGAATGGAATAATATAATGTTGGGCCGTGGGCGTACCTAACTTATGAATATGAACAGTTATATACCTATATGAATCTATGATTGATCATATATTATATATGTGTGTAAAAATCATGCCCGCGCTACTTGTTATCCCCGAGGTTATCGCGCCGGGACAGTCTTATCTCGATGGGACCTTTATGGGGGATATTGACTCGTACCCTAGAAGATAGGAATCCTTAGTACAGGCTATCGGATCGATAGTCAGACGGTCCTAAGAGACGTTGGGGTATGTGCTGACCTCTTAGAGACTTGGAAACTATGCTTCGCCTCAATATTGTATTGTTTTATGTTAATACAGTTCGAGAGTGATTCCGAATTTGTATTTCCCTTAGTACGAGTGATACGGGGACTGGATAGCAGAGTATGCCCGCACCATAATTGTTATGTGGGGTGCCATTAGAATATATATATTATATGAGTATTTAATATATATATTTAAATCTGGAATTCGGGAACTACCAACTGTGTCTATGGTAAGTAAGAAATGAATAATTAATTGAACTTGGGTATAAGTGTTTGAAAATCATGATATATTACTGAGAAACTTTATTACTATATAAGGTTTAATTGACAACTTTTTTTTTAAATAAAATTTAACCTCTAAAACATTTGAATTTGTCGGTTTGAAATCTCACGAGCAACTTAAGATAAGATAAGTTAAACTGTTGGGAAGATTAGTGCGATAGGTGTGCACACTAGAAGAGAGGTGAGACGATCTCAAGAGCGTGTCGTTACTAATATGTTGTTGCATTAGCCAGTATACATTTTAAATACTTGCTAAACTAAAATTTTAAACTGTTTTACCATCGAGCTCTGACCCGTTTACTGTTATCTCTCCTCTCTTGTATATATATGTATATATTACAATTGCCCAGCCACAGGGGCATCTTACATAGGATCCTTTGGAAGGAATGCGCTGCAGCTTAGGTAGGAGTTGCAGGCCTCTTGCTTAGACGATCTCATTCTTGATTACACTCCTAGCATTATTTTATCCAGTTGGGCATGTGTCGCCCTTTTCCATTATTCAGTTGTTTTATTTGATATTGTGATTTGTTTATTTCCAGTATTTACACTTTGGGATTTATTATTGTCAGGATGTTTTTTCTTTAAGTTTTGAATGTTAGATTCAATCAGTTGGATGTTTAATTGTTTGGATTATATGTTCCAGAATAGTTGTTGTGTGATTCTTTAACTATGAATTATGTAAAGTATTAAATGTTGGTTTTAAAAATAAAATTTGGAAAGAAATGTCTAAAATGGTTTTGACACTTAGCTTAATTATTTAGGGTGTTTAAATTGGAAAAGTTGTTTTACGACAGTGATGCTAAGAATGAACCAACCGTTCACCTTGATTATAATTTAATAAAGGACTGATCACCCGGTGTTTAATTAGGCGGGGTGTCACAATATGTTTCTTATACTATATTTACATTTATATTGTATTTAATTTTCTACTTAACAATTCATGAGTCAAATTCGGATTGTCCATTTCCTCAATAGCATAGTGTTTGTTGTCAAACTTAGCAGGGAGAGATTTAATTATTTTATGTATAGCTTCGCATATATCATACATGATACCATTATCATGAAGTTTAGTGATAATGTCACTGAGCTTAATATAAAAGTATTTAAATGTTGCTATGTCATCCATCGTAAGGGTGTTACACTGTTAAACAAGCATTCAAGTTTTCCCAACCTTAAGATACTCGTCACCCTTGTGAGCTATAACAAGGGTGCCCCAGGCTTCTTTGAATGTTATGAAAATAGAGATTCTCTTAAACCCCTATTCATTTATAGACATGAATATACATTTGTTTACCCTTATTATTGTATAGAGACAACTATTTGTTATCCTTTATAAACTCACTGAGCATTTTTTTAACTCTTGGTGTCCTTCTTTCACTCATAGGTCTAGTAGGATATGAATAACCATTTTATATAGTTGCGTAAACTTCATCACCTAAAGATCATTGGATGAACACAATCATCCTTACTTTCCAGTAAGGGAAATTATGTCCATTAAACACGGGGGGACTCGAGAGGTTACCAAGTCTCTCAAATTTCTCATCCATTTTTAAAAGACAAAAATAGTTTTAGGAGCTACATGATCAAAAACTTTTATAACCGCTCTGATACAACTTAAAAATTACTCAATCTAAGTTTTCTACAACAGTTAAAGTCAAGGTTAAGAATATGAATAAACTCTTTGAAGAAACTCTTATTTGTTGAAATAGTATTTGACACAAGATGTGTTAAATAAAAATTATTAAGCCAGATTTGATATTTTAGATCCTTGGTAAGAAATTTTCAAGAAATATTAAACCTTATTAAACTTAAGTTAAGTTAAGCTAGTGCACAAGATTTAAGAACATCTAGAGTTAGTTTTCACATAAGATTTAACATGGTAAATACCCAAAGCTAGGGGAAACATCCATGGTAGCCTCTACGCCACAGAAAAAATCAAATAACATTAAAATAAGGTTTTAGATTACAAGCATGAAAATAAGTCCAAGGAAACAAAAAGAAAAAATACCTATATTTAGAGCTCCACCTCCTAACTACTATTTCTGATCCAGCAACATCTGAACCTCCAATCATTAGTGTTCATTAAGTCGACTCAAAAGTCAGTCTCTAAAAGAAATAACCACACTTTCTATGTGAAGTGCGTGACAATGAAGAAGAATGAACACTATCATATAAGTGGTCCAGCTATTGGCCTACTCTATTGTTCAGGTTCGTGTGAATTTCACTATATGAATGGGCACTAATGGCATGTTTAATATAACTTTCACACTTTCTCTCTATATTGTAAAAGGAGAAAAGCTTCGGCTAGGCCTTTATATTTTTTACCCCCTCTTCTGGTGAATAAAATGGGTTTATATAGTACTAAGGGTGTGTAATGCACCCCTAGGTAATTATAGAATATGTGCATGAGGCGACATCCAACAGGATGTGGACATCTATCCCTCGTACAACTTGTTCATGATGATAAAATATTCCCTCGCACGAGGGAAAGATTTATTTATAACGGTTTACCCACGTGGGCTAATTGCCACGCGTGTCCAATCCCATGCGCTCTCCCAGATGTCCACTATCGACTTGGCCAGGCCAAAGACAAGTAGTCAAGTTTGATATTCTGATGGAAAGGTCATTGCTAAGATGGATCGATTCTTTATATAACCCTTGACCTATGGGTCAAGGATGAGGACGAGAGGACTTTAGTCAGTTATGCTGCTATTGCTTGCATTGGCCGAGGGAATGTAGATCAAGCATGAGGCCGAGAATGAGGTTTCTTATGATGGGACCTCAGTCGGGTCATAACATTACTAGTCTGATGGTTCGTTGTAGGTTATCCTTGGAAGAGTTGGACCCTCAATGGAGATGAGGTCATAGTTTGGTATATCAATCACCCCTAGCGCTTAGTCTTCAATATGAGTGGAAGGATGAGGGATAAAGTATCTTTGGATAGAATTTGATGAGACATCTTTGAATGATCACTGGGGTGTCCTTTCAATGCCAGTCCTGGAATGATGAATAAGGGATATGAAGTGGAACTTTTCATTCATTTTGTGGCTTATCATGTTGCCCAAGGTTAGCGGTTGCAGGCCTGTATGGATAATTGTGCCCTAATAATGGGTTTCTTTTGAAGTTGAGCCCCATCATTATAACTATATAAAGGTTTTTGATAAGCCTTTCTCTTGCTTCTCCCATTTTCTTGCGTGCATTCCCTCTCTCTATGCAGCAAAACTAGCCCCTTTCTTTCTCTTTCCTCTATTTGGTGATTTTCTGGCAAGTTTTAGGGATTGTGTTGGTTTTTCGAGCATCCCATTTCTTAAGGTAACCACATCCTTCAATTCTGTTAGGTTTTCTGCATTTTCCACTTAGTTATTCGTTGGTTTGAGTTTTTCGATGACTCATTTGCATTTTTCACCAGCTTTGAGAGGTCGCTCTAGGGTTGTTTTAGGTTTTTATTCGTGGTTTTAGTTTTTTTAGTCGTGGTTTTAGGTTAGGGTAGGTTAGTTGAGTTATTCCCCACCATTCATACCTTTTTTTCCCACTTTTGGATTTGTCGTAGATTCTCCGATCACCTTCTCCAGTGGCCTTCAAGCCATTGTTCTTAAATGATCTTACTTAAAAATGGTTCGGTTTCTTCTTTTGATCCTCTAGAAAAACTTAGTCAAACTTGTAATTGTTTGAATGTTAAAAACCCTATATAAGTTGGCCTTTCAATACCCAACACTTAAAGAAAGGTTTTTTAGTGAGATACGCAAGATTGAGACTAAGGCCGAAGCTAAGAGGAGGGCCGAGGGTGACAATACACTTCCATTCTTTCCTGTTACTTTAGCAGTCGTACCTCTTTCTATCATTGAGGTTTTTAAGGATAGAGTCCCTGAGGATGAGATGTTAGCCAACTCATCCTCATCTTCTGGATACAGTCCCTCGCTGGTCGACTCCTTTATGAGGCCTTAAAATTCCCCTCATCTCGTGCTACTGAGACTCACATAGCCAAGAGTTTGCAAAGTTTCCATCCTTCCACGTCCTCATCCTTTGAGTATGTTATTATTATTGTGGTTATTCCTTCCATGGACATCCCTCTATCATCCATGACCCAGGGAAAATTTCAAGAGAGATTTCCAAGTGGGCCCCGGCTACGGAGGCTCAAGCCAAGGATGATGATTTCGACGACAGGGATCCACTTGTTTGCTCGTACACCCAAACCTTTCCTTCATCCATAACATAGGCTGACAAGAGATCATATGATGATCGAGACGATGAATTTATTGTATACGACTAGATGTTTAGGGTAGAATTTCATCTCCCAATCCACCCTCAGTGCGAGACATCTTGGACGGGATGGGACTTTCTCCTGCCCAACTGGCATCGAATTCCTGGAGGATCATCCTCGGATATATTACCCATTGGAAGTCCTTATATACGGATGAGCCTTCACTTTAGATCTTTAAGGCCTATTACCACGTATCCAGCAGCAAAGCCCAACCGACTTACTACCATTTGGGAGCTAGGAAGCCATGGAAGAAGATTATTCATGTGAAACAAACTTCCAATCATTTCTAGAAATTGATGTACTTATTTGTATCTCTGAATTGGGAATTCCCTACCGACTATGAGCATTCAAAGGACGAGCGAAGAGTTCCTCACTGTTGGGCTAATCTATCCATGCACACCAAATTGGACCCTCGCCACATGATATCAGGCTCAGAGAGGGTTAAGTTATTTAGTAGCCATGGGGAAGAAGGGAAACTGCTGAATTTGAAGACCATATGACCCCTCAAAATCTTGAGAAATCTAGCTTGGGTGTTGAACCATTGGACAAGATGTATGAATTTTGATTACTTTGTTATTTTGCCAACTCATTTCTCATCCTTCACTTCTTTAATAATGAATATTTTTCTTTCTCTCCCATATCGCCCTCCTAACACATCTGAGGGTCCATGGAACATGACAACTCCTAGTTTGTAAGCTTCTTTTGGCAAAAAGGGTAATAAATAGCCCTCCTAAGAAGATGATAGTTCGTCAGGAAACCCGAGTTGAATCTGGTCAGAAAAAGAAGGAGTCGATCGAGGTAGAGACTCATCATTAGTACGAGTCTCGGTCGAGGGTTAACCCCCCCCCCCCCCCCCCCCCCCAGAGGCTATGTCGAGTTCCTTCACCTCGAACCCACTGGAGGTCGTCTACGGTGCTAATCTTTCCCAATTGAAGGTGATCTTGGTCTCTTTAATCCCTTTATTATCTTTTTTCAACGAAGTTTTGATGGTTTTTCCCACAGAGGACAACCTCCAGTTTCTTGGGAAGATGGACGCCCCCATAGTTTTTTTATTTTGGTCTTCACCATTTAGCACAAGTATCTGCCCCGTCCTCTTCTAGCTTTAGCCTCATTGTATATTATTATTTGGTTCATCTTATTCTGGCATTCGCATGCTTTTTAAAGTCTGTGTGTGCCTTTACTTTAGATACTAAATGGATAACTAAAAATTATCCCAAAGTTCAAGAGGTCAAAAGAGCTCTTAAGGACGAGGAGGAGATGAAAGGGAAGTTGAGGACCCAGTAGACCATTAAAATGGCCATTGACGGGCTGAAGATGGAGCATTGTAATGCCTTAACTACTCTGACTAAGGATAAAGATTATTCCATCACATCTTTTACCATAAAGCACACCAGTGATTTGGCCGAGGACCTGGAGAAATTTAAGGACGAGGTCATTGAGGCCTATAAATCCTCTAAAGAGTTTGGTGACTTTGGTTGCCAATACCTTGAGATGGGTACTTTGACGACACTTTGCTTGTTGATCCTAAAACATCCTAAGGTCATCTCGTCCATCAAGACAGATCTTGAAGCTCCCGACCTTGAAGACCCCCTCTTCTAAATAGCTCTGGCCAAAGTTGAGAAGGTTGCGAAGCTGAGGTTCCAGCTACTAAAGATATTGGTGTTGAAGAGTCTGGTGCCAGGGATGCTACTATTAGCGATATGAAGGCCAAGACTGGTGTCGTTGGGTCAGTCGCCATCAATGAGCCGGCCTTATAGGGTGGTCTCATGTGACACGTACCCATTCTTCATGTATTTTTATTTAAGCGCTTCCTCATCTATAATATTCTTATATTTTATTGAACATATTGATGAAGTGCTATCTCATATTTAAGCTTTCATTTTCTCCTTACTCTGTATTTGTATAATGATATTTTCAAGTTTTATTCTTGTCTTGGTTGTCGTGTTAAATTAACTAATCAACTTAACAATTTTTCCATTTTGAGACCACCAACTGAATGATGTTTTTCTCAATCTTACTCTCATCCTTTGCCGAGATATGAATTAACCAACTTAATGATTTTTTAATCTAAAATCACCAAATTAATTATGTCTACTCTCATCCTTAGTCGAGAGATGAATTTATCAACTTAATGATTTTTTAATTTGAAATCACCAAATTAATGATGTCTACTATGGTCCTTAGTTGAGAGATGAATTAACCAACTTCATGATTTTTCAATTTGAAATCACTAAATTAATGATGCCTACTCTCGTCCTTTGCTGAGAGATGAATTAACCAACTTAATGATTTTTGAATTTGAAATCACCAAATTAATGATGTCTACTTTCATCCTCAGCCAAGAGATAAATAACCAAGTAGATGGTTTTGCAAACTAAAATCACCGAATTAATGATGTTTAATCATAAGTCCCCTTTCATCGCTTTTGAGAGTGTATAGACAAGAGTCATCTCTTTATATACTGTCATTTCATTGAGGGAGTCTTGAATTTGATGCCACCATATTGTGATGCTTTAAGGAACCATGATAAAATGATTTTCAAATTTGAATCACTAAATTAATGATGTATAAGGTAGTACATCACCAAATACAAGGTTTTTGTCCTTAGACGATCCCATTTAACCAACTTAATGATATTCAACTAGATTGTGATTTTCACCACCTTAGTGATGTTATCAGGTGTATTGAAAATCCATGGACGAGATAAGTCTCATATGGTTTTTCGTGTCACTGAGAGTGAGTTAATGAAAGTTCACCATATGAATGATTTTTTTAGCTTAGGTCAACTTGAACCATGCATTAACAATTCATACAAGAAAAGTATGAGGGAACACTTGGAATTAATTTTCATTCATCACTATTGTTTTCTTTTCAAATGTAAAGAAATTTACATAAACTGAGTCGTATACATAAGGTTATACAAGGAAATACTAGAAGTATTATTTCAAATGTTCAACAATCCATGGGTTAGAGAATGGCTCTCCCTCCAAATTCTCCAGTCGATATGTTCCTGGGACGACCTCTTCGGTGACCCTGTAGGGGTCGTCCCAATTTGGGTGTAACATGTTTGGATTTTTCTAAACCTTATTTATAACTAAATCCCCCACCTTTATCGGCCTAGATCTGACCCTTTTGTTATAAAACTTTGTCATACTTTGTTTGTATGATGATTGTCTCACTTTAGAATCTTCTATTCTCTCTTCAATCAGATCTAGGTCTAGCCTTATCTCTTTATTGTTTGTTTTTGGGTCATAGGTGTGGACCATGTGGCTGGGTAGGCTGAGTTCGGTAGGTATCATAGCTTCTGATCCGTAGGCCAGCATAAGGGGGTCTCCCCCATTGATGTCTTCTTCATCTACCTATAAGCCCACAGGATGGCATGTACATCTTCGGTCCACAGGACTTTGGTGTGCTCTAGATTCTTCTTAATCCTATCTAAGATTTTTTTATCTATAATTTCTGTCTGGGCATTTGCTTGAGTTCATCCTGGCACTAAAAATAATTATTTGATGTCGACCCTTCCACACTAAGGCTCCAGAGACTTCTTTTTTAACTTCTTTCTATTGTCTGAGATCAGTGTATAAAGAAAACTATGTCTGCAAATGATATTCCTCCAAATAAATTTAAAGGTCTTCGTCTCTATAATGGAGATCATATCCTCATCCTCTACCAATTTGAAAAAGTAGTTGATCGCTATAATGAGATATATGTAGTTGCCTTTGGCTATAGTTAAAGGACCTACCAAGTCAACCCCCTAGACTATAAATGGCCAAGGGGTTGTGATGGATAAGAGCAGATGATGGGGATAATGAGGTATACAAGTGCACCATTGGCATTTATCACACTTTTTCACATAGTCGGTCGCATCCTTAGGAAGGGTTGTCAACCAGTAAACCCTGTATTATTATTCCTTTTGCCAAAGGTCGTCCCCTGACATGACTGGATCACGATCCCTCATTCACATCTTTTAAAATATACGCTACCTATGAAGGATGGACACATCATATCAAGGGCACCCTTTCTATAGAGGACATCTCCTATGATGGAGAATTTTTCTGCCCCGTATCCCAATTTCGTTCTCTCGGCCTTTGACTCTGGAAGCTCCCCATCTCTGATATATCTAATGATAGGGTCCATCCTTGAAGATCTCGAATTCAAATTTAAATAAAATTTAAGTTTCCCGTCGTCTTCATCAATGCTCGGTCTCTATAATAACTCGACTGGGACGGTTCTCATGATTACTGTTCTTGTTACCGACTTTAACCTTGTTAATGTGTCGGCTCAATTGTTATCAAGTGGAAGGACTCTTTTTACTTTGAGTTCTCTGAAGTACGCCAAAACTCTTTTCACCGTGGCCATATTTTCATTCTTTGCTTCATAAATTCCCTAGACCTCATTTACCACCAGTTGGGAGTCACTATGAACTAGTACATGGCCAACATTCAACATTTGTCCAGGGTTAAACCTGCAAGTAGATCTTCGTACTCTAACTCATTGTTGGAGGCTTTGAAGATGAACCTCAATGCATACTCTATGTTTGTCTCGTATGGAGCCGAAAGTATGAGCCCTACCCCACTGCCGCTTTTGCATGAGGAGCCATCCACAAACAGACTCTAGACTCGACTGTCGGTCATAAAATATCCTTCACTTTCTATGCTATTTTTGAACAAAATATCTTTTTTAGTAACATTATCTCCCCCACCATCAGCCATGGATGGACCTACATTTTCTTTCATTGGCATAACATCCATCTCATCTTCTTTGGTGTTGGCCTCATCCCAAGTAAACTCAACCACAAAGTTGGCCAACACTTGCCATTTAATTATTATTCTCAGCTGGTATACAATATAAAATTCTCCCAACTCAATGGACCACGACAATTAACCTACCTAATTTCTCGAGTTTATGGATAATCTGTCCTAGAGGGGAGTTGGTGAGGACAACCATTTATGGGATTGAAAACAAGGTTTCATCTTTCTAAAGGCGTGAATCAAGGCATACACTAGATTCTCACTCCTCGAATATTTTAGTTAGGCCACCTGAAGAGACTTACTATTGAAATATATTAGTTTTTATGCCCCTTTGTCGTCTCGATCGATAGTGGTGCTGATTGCAGAATCTGACACTTTTAAATACAAATACAACTATTCTCCTTGAATAGGCCGAGAAAATAGCATCGAAGAAACTAGATAAGCCTTGAGCTCTTAAAAGTCTCTTTTACACTCTTCATTCCACTCAAACGCTTTCCCCAAAATTTTGAAAAAGGGAAGACATTTATCAATGTCTCTTGAGACGAACCTGTTAAATGCAGCGACCCTATCTGTCAGCCTCTGAAAATATTTAATGTTCTTTAGAGTCTTCATTTCAATCATCTATATGCCTCTCTAGTTGACATTGAACTTAAAAAATTTACATATTCCCACGCCGAACACACTTGGATGGATTGAGATTCATCTGGTATTTATCCATGGTATTAAAGGTATGCTCAAGGTTAGCCACCTGGGTTTTGGCCTTAAGACTCTTTGTTAACATTTCATCCACATACACTTCCATGGTCTTGCCAATCTGATGTTCAAACATTTTATTCATTAGCCTTTGATATGTTGCGCTAGCATTTTATAGGTTGAAGGGCATAACCTTATAATAATAGGTTCCCTTATCTGTGATAAAGGAGGTTTCCTCGGCATCGATCGGCCCCATAAAGATTTGATTATAACCTAGATAGGAATCTATAAAACTCATTAATTTATGTCCAACTGTGGCGTCGACCATCTGGTCTATGCGAGGTAAAGGGAAACTATGCTGAATGCGGGATTTGTTCAAGTCAGTAAAGTCCATGCACATTCGTCACTTCACTTTAGCCTTTAGGACTATGACATCATTGGATAACCAATAAACCCTGGTCGTGATAACCAAAGGTTCGTTAGAGGGGGACAAGATTCCATTAAAGTCCAATATTGAGAATCCTATAACTAACGTTTCCATATCTACCTTCTTTCTCTTTCTTGTCTTCGATTATGAGGTAGCCAAGTTTACTTCCACTCTCTTGGGCACTGACTTGGCCTCTATAATGTGTGCCTTCCTATCGGATGGATCTGTCCCTTCTCTGGCCATCCCTACGTTGATCATTTTCACGTCTAATTAAGTTATATTGCATCGTTCCTTTGGCTCTGGGATTTTTAGCGAGAGGTTAGGGTCACCTTCATCATCATCTGATTCCTTACTTTTCTTATTGGCCCGATGCTATCGTCTTGTTTTTTCATATCTCGACCCAGTATATCTCGTCCTGGCATCATCTTTAGAATAATTTTGGTCCACATACTGCTGAAGCTTCCCTTTCTTGAGCATTTTCTCAATCTCTTCTTTCCACAAAAAGAATTTATTAGTGGTTTGGTCATGATATTGGTGAAAGTCACACCATTTTATCCCGTCTCTCTTATGTGGGGGATACCTTAGGTTTTTAGGCCATCTCAAGGCTCTATCATCCTTAGTTTTGATTAGAAAAAATTCGGGCCTACTGTGAGAGGATTGTAGTTGGCACACTTATCGTCAGTTGACCTTTTTTCGCATCCTTGCCCTAGGATTTGTGAGACTTTCTTCCACCATCTTCTTTCTCATCCTCCCCTTTGGCCGCCATGGCATCCTCTGCATTCATGACTCTCTCGCCCATAGCCAAAAGTTCTGCCATGGATTTTGGAATATCCTCGCCCATCTTCCAAATCAATTTTCCCTTTTGAAATACTCCCATTAAGGCTGTCATAGAAATGTTCTCCTCATAGTTTTCCAACTTCCAACTTCCAACTTCCAACTTCTCTTTGTTGAATCTTGCAATGTAGTCTTTAAGAGACTTGTTCTTCTTTTTGCTTTACATACAACAGATGGGTAGCCTTTTTTCAGGGCTTCACTTTGAAACAAAAATTGTTAATGAACTTCTCGCCCAATTACTTGAAGCTCTATATGAAGTTCTTGGGGAGTGAAGTGTACCAGACATGGGATACACCAGTCAGCATACTGGAGAATACCCGACATCTCATCTCATCAAAAACTTAGTCGATATCGACTGCAGATTGATACATCTGTACTTGATGAATAGGGTTTGTACTCCCATCGTACTTTGGGGTGATAACTGGCGTCTTAAACTTGGCTAGTGTCGGGTAGTTCATTTTTTTTCCACAAATAGATACCCTTCCATATATCCCTTGTGAATAGGGTCTCACCTTCTCACGAGATTACCAATTTTGTCCTCCAGCCTCTATATAGAACTGTTCTAGGGTTTCTCGATTTCAGCCTCATTATCTCCCTCGGTTGTGACAATGTTATCCCCATATCCTTATTTGTCCGTTGGGCATCATTCAGGTTCTTTGATAGCTACCCTCTGACGACTAATAACTTATTTGTGTTCCTCTTCTCGACCACATTAGGGACGATGATCAGCGCATCCTCTATTCCCCCTGGAAGCTACCCCACTGCATGATCTGAAGAGTCGATCTCGTAGGTCACCAACTGGGATGATTCGATCAAAGGTTGATCCTCTACTCAGTATGTCAAGTGATGAAGCCTGGGGTTGACCATCTTGACTCGGCCCACCACTATTTCCTCTACTACCTGGAACTGGGACACCGTATTTCTAGAAATATCATAGGGTTCCCTGTACTCTTCCTCATCACAACACTAGTTATCTTAAAATTCTTGACCTTGTCTTCGTAGGCCCAATCGCTCAGGGTCGACCACATCTCTGCGTCTTTTCTAATGTGGCCCTTCTTTATGTGGGGACGAAGGTGGTCCCCCTTTTTCCAGAGCTATTTTCCTAGCGGCCGGAGCTACCATCTTCGCTAAAGCACCAGTGGGTCTAGCCATAATAGTTTGACTGAATGCAGTAAGTTGTTCTTGCATTTTCTATTGGTTGCCCGCTAGTGAGCACATGTCCACCGTAACCTCAGCCATTTCTGACCGAGGAGGCGCCTGGATGGCGCTGGGGCTAACTCTATAAGGAAAATTGAAGGCCATCAACTCTGGTGGATGAACAAAATAAAGGGGTGAACTGGATGAGCAAAGTGACCTGAAGTAAAGCTTGAAAACCCCAATAAAATCTCTTTCAATAGTGATACAGATCCAACCAAGAGTGAAACTGGTCAGCACCGGATAATCAAGTGAGAAACAAGCTAAAAATAAAGAGGAAAAATATGAAGGAACTTTGTTCCCACAAACGGTCACCATTTGAATTTGTATCAGTAGCTCTAGCTTAAGTTCACACAATAATAGAGATGTATATATAACAACATAACAAAGTAAATATGAAGAAAGAGATGAGGAATAAACACTAGCATGTAAGCGGTTTAGCCACTGGCCTATTCCACTATGTAGATGAGTGTGAATTTCACTATATGAATGGTCACTAATGGCCTCTGTAATGCAACTTTCACACTTTTTATCTCTACTGTAAAATGAGCAAAGCTTGGGCTAGGGTTTTTTATTTTTGACCCCCTTTTCTAATAAAGAATATGGGTTTATATAGTGCTAGGGGTGTGTAATTCACCCACATGTAGGTATATAACATGTTCATGAGGCGACTTCCAGTAAGGTGTGGACACTTGTCCTTAGTACAAGTTGTTCATGATGATGCAATATTTCCTCACGTGAGAGAGAAACTTAGATATAACGATTTACCCACATGGGTCAATGAGCCATAACCCATGCACATATTTCCATGCGTTTCCAATCCCATGAGCTCTGTTAGATGTACATTATCATCCAGGCCAGGCCGAGGCTGAGTCGTCAGGTCCGATACTCTGATGAAAATGTCATTTCTATACCGGACCTATTCTTCATATATCCCTTGAGGCCGAGAGGACTTTAGTCTTGAGATCACTCATGCTGGTGGTTCTTGCATTGGCTGCGGGAATATAGATGAGATATGAGGCCGAGGACAAGGACAAGGTTTCTTGTGACAAGACCTCAGTTGGGTCATAACACTAGTTTAATGGTTCGTTATAGGTCATCCTTGGCCGAGTAGGACCCGCAATGGAGACAAGGTAATACTTGGGTATATCATTTCTCAAACCAATCCTCTATATTTATTCTCTCTTTCTAAACTGAGACATAATTCTCATACACAAAGGCGATGTATGTTTATATGAAGAGGATGTAAGGATCTAGTAGCTGGAGTTGGAGTAAATGGTTGTGATGTAATTAACCTATGAGAATTTATCGAAGGCTAAAAGTAATGCGTAACTTATAATCTAAGCAGGTAATAGTCGGTTAATAGGTCTCAAAGTTAATTGGTTCATAGAGGGTGCATTGGGATTGTTCGACTCACAACTACAGCCATCGATAATTTTGATTTAGCAGTGCGAGATGAGTGTGAGTTATGCGAGTGATATAAAACAACATGAACTAATAGGAATTAAGTAGGTGACATACACGTGTTATACACATACACATGAGCGATAATGACGGTTTACAAATTCTAATATTTATAAAAGCCACCCCAATGGTTTTAAAAGTAATTTAAGAAAACGTTTAATTAAATGTAAAAAATTGATTTTAAATCCAAATTAAATCTAAAAATTATTTACAAATTGGTAAAAAAATTCAAAAATTATTTAGACACTTCAAATGCATATTGTGTCAATTGTGTCCTAAAGTGTGGATTTCAATCTTTATAGATAATTTGGATAGGGACGAATTTGTTAAGGATGGCAATTAGAAGTAGATAGCCATCTTGAAATGTAGACTACTAGTGGAGGAGCTCTAGTTTGTTTTAATATACAAACTACATGAAAGACTATATAGTGCAGACTCCTAATAAGACAACCATGTAGGGTGATTCAGACTAGGTGTGGTAAGACATAGGAGATCTTTCATGTTATATCGAGGAATCCCACTTTGTGAACCTTTGAGGAAACTTATTTGGAGGATAAAGAGAAAAATCATTAAATTATTATTTAACCATTTTACATACACAAGGTAGAACACCCAGTTTTTCCCGGTTGATCGCATTCGAGCAACCTTGAGCTGCCAACCATGAGCTTACTCCACCATAGTGTTTTGGTGCCAAAATAGTATTTTTCATAAAAGAATTAAGTGATGGCATACTATACCTAATACATATAAAATCAAACTTTCTTTAAATAGTGATGATTTGGTGAACAGTTGGTTGGTTTGGCACAGACACACTACGGCCCTACCTGATATAGAGGTTGGTCACTCGAGATTTCACTTAGCATTTAATGTTAATGAGATATTAGGTATGGTATTCTGCCCCAATATTTAATGCACCTGAGGTTCCTCACGAGTATTCTGAGCCTATAAATACCCACATCTATCATTTAAGAATCCATCAGATTTATTTAGCCATGTGATCTTTAATCCAAAAGACCAATTTGAGAGAGTCATTGTAAACCAGAAATTTTGTTTTTCATCGTTAATGCTTTTTTCCAAGATTTTATAAAGAAGATAAGAATTTATTAATCTTTGATTATTATTCCTTTATACCTTGGTGTTTAACTGCCTACCTAAGGTGTATTTAGAGTGCTTGTTTATATCTCCCTCTAACTAGATTCTTGGGAAGTTCATTTATTATCAAAAAGTTACATTTACAACCTTTTCATTGAGTTATAAACGTGAGTTCATACGTTGTCATCAATAGCACATTTTCTATTGTATAATCATAATTAATATGAGTTACACCATAGTTTATCCTTAAACATCCTAGCAAAGAGAAGTACTCTCTTACATTTGGCGTCTCCACTGGGGAGGTATTCTCTTAGAAATTGCCAATAATAACATCAACCATGCTCTTAACTTTGATGATATTCAACGTAAAGAGGGGCTTAATAATATTCTTTCTATGGAGGTTCCTCTAGTTCCTGTTATCACAAGAAATTCCCACATGAGGAAAGCTTCTGTGTGTATAGTGATGGACCGTAACCAAATGACCCACTTCATGGCCAAATTTATGGAGTTTACGTAAACTCAATCTATAATGGAAATGTTTGGTTCATTATCTTTCACTACTCCGGTTGCACCACCTGCTATTCCTTTGATGGGAGCACCCGTTTCAATCAAAGAACTATTGGTCCCTTTATAATCAATCTTGTTGCTACACAAACCATCTAACCCGTTGCTATCAACATCATGCCTATGGTTGATCTTTTAACAACTAATGTTGTGAAGGCACCTACCTCATCTTTCTTGAGCATTGAATAGGTCAAGAAGGATATGATAAAAATATTGGCGTCAACCTCACAAACACCAATTTAGGCAACATGTATTTATAACTATTTTTTTGCTCCTTACCCAAAGGAATACAACGATGAACTTTATCCAGAGGGATACATTCCCTAATGAGGAGTGCACTTTTGTTCAAATTAAGAAATTATTTAATTAAACTCAGTTTTTCAATTAAATCCTAAAACATGCATCTAGTGTGATTGAAATCAATATGATCATGCAAGAATAGTTAAACATAAACAAAACACACAAATGAGGAAAAATCCCCCAAAGGGGCAAAACCTTTTTATTTTCACTATAATTTGTATGAAACAGTTAGACAAATTACAATGAAAATTAGAGTGACATACGAAATACCCTCAGGTGTCGGTTCCGATGTCATCGGCTGAATCTCACACAAGAATTCCAGATGGGCAGCAATGAAGAAGAGAACTGTTTCTCCACAAATTACTCCAGATGAGTAAAAACAATCCTCTTGAAGGTTTAAAGATTCACATACATAGATGGGAGTGTTTATGTGAATAAAGAAGGAATAAAACCTTAAAAAGTGAAGTCTATTTTCTGGGTTGTTAATCGCAGAAATCGTGTGCGAAAAAGACTTGGAAAACGTGTAGAAAGTGACCATATATTTATACGAAAATCGAGGAAGCGGCGGCGTTTGAACGAGATAAGCATGTCGCTCAAATGAAGGACATGTGTCGCTCGAACAAGATCGCGCGACATGCCTATCTAGTGCGAACAATAATCCTAAGTCGTTTCAATGATCTCGTCGACCGAGGCACTCCGCTTCTACACTTAGAAAAATTTCTGCTTTTGATAAAATCAAATCAGACTTCGAAAAAATATTTTTCTGAAATATTCCTAAATATTTATGCATATATAAACAACTCCAATAAATCATTTTACCAATAATGCGAAGTGGAGTAGTGGGAACGGTTGAGAAGCATGTCGCATGAAGCATGATGCACGTGTGAAGATGATGGATGCATGGATTCGGATCAAGGCCGTCGTGGATGATCGTGTAGACGTGCCGAATATAGCGATATCAGACATACAAACTGTGATCTGGGGAAAATAGAAAATTCCTAGATTCTACGCCGGACATTTATAAAATTATGTCCTTACAAATCTCCCCCTATGTCTATGTTGGTACATACATAAAAATTCGAATTATGCAATCAAATGACATATAAGATAATATCCTCATTAAACCCTCAAACTGAGAATACCAACTGACATGTCTTCAATCAAACTTCAACATCTTCAAATCTTCAGCTCTTCAAAAACTTCCAAAGCTTTTCTCATCAGGGTGTGCAATGCAATAATTATCAACTTTGTACCTACACACATGAGATAAAGCAGATACCCGTGACACGCAACAATTTGAAATATAATGATATGAAAAAATCAAAGATCAATTAAGCTTAAGAAAATCATTGATAAATCAACAAAAATTCTCCCCCATAATTCATTCTCCCCCTTTTTATGATGTCCCCAAATAGACAGATATGAGAAGCATAAATATGGAAAATGTCACAAAGTAATAAACTCTCTATTTTTTAATTTTTCAAAATTTTTCACACAAAATATACAACAAAGTATCACACCATGAACAAACACAAAAACAACCAAGTCGATGATAGCGTAAATGTAGGGGTGTGATTAAATTCGATAGGAAAATCAATGCATACAAATGAACTCAATTCGATAGGAAAATCAATGCATATGTGAACGATGAATATCGAATACTCCTAACAAATGAACTTAACATTTTACTTAGGTGTAAAAAGATGGAAATATGAGACATTGACTCAATCAAATCAACAAATCAAATCTCAAAGTGATTTCCACACCCATAACGTCCAAAATGTTTTAATGCATTTTCAAGACTTTTAAGGAAGTGAAAACCCGTTTAAATTCTCCAACCAAACTCCCTCAGATTTATATTTTGAATAGAGGTGATCTAAATTCATAAACTTTGGAGAATTGGTGGTGAAACCTAATGGCCCATATTCAGCATGAATTGCTTTTTATTGCCTTGAAATTTTTTTCGAGCTCTTTTAACCTCTTTGGAGCCTGGATAATAAAATTCCTCAATTTTTTAGGTTCGATTTAATGATGGCTTAATCGCAAAGGATAGATAATTATCTTTCGTAGCCCTTCACCATTTTTTTAAAAAATCACACAATCTCACCAAACGGTATTTTACATGCATTTCAATTTGTCAAGTTTTATCACATATGGTTCGTTGTATAAACATAATTGAGATGGAAACACTCAATCCAATATGTGATAGACAAGTACAATAATCAAATAAAACCATGCATATGTGCAATAAAGGAGATAAGGAGCCAAACATGTATAAAGATTTCACTAATCACATCTCAAAGACTCCAAACAATGTAAAGCACATGGATGCAATGATGTAGCGTCTCAAAGCACTATCAAACAGTCACGTGGATAAATGGAGTAAAATTTGTGACTCGGCTATTTTAAATGCTCATCCATAAAAGGTGTAAATAAAATACAAAAATCTTTTTGTACTTTTCTAAAATTTTTATAATAAGAAAATCCTTTTGGATTTTTCAAAAAATATAAAAAAGAAAAAATAATAATACAAATGATACAAACTAGTAATAGGAATCATATGATATGAACATGACAATGCATCCTATCCTAGACACGGACCAACCCCTCAGTCAACTATGCAAATCCATAAAGAATTCCTAAGACTCTCTAATCTAAGGGCATCTAAACGTTTCGTGAAAATATCGGCTAACTGGCGGTCGGTGGGAACGAAACTCAGGGATATGACTTTCTTCTCAACTAACTTTCGTATAAAGTGCTCGCATATCCTTATATTCTTTGTGCGTGAATGCTGGACTGGATTGCGGTATATGTGTATCGCGCTCGTGTTATCACAGGAAATGATCATGGTGTCCTGTGAAATCTCATAATCCTCTAACATTTGCTTCATCCACAAGAGTTGCGTGTAATAACTCCTGGCGGCGATGTACTTAGCCTCTGCAGTGGACAAAGAGATGGAGTTTTTCTTCTTGCTCAACCAGGAGATAAGAGGAGAACCAAAATAGAAACACCCACCATAAGTTCTCCTACAACCATCTACATCCTCGACCCAATCAGCATCCGATTAGGTGGACAAACGGTCATCGGTATCAAAGGAATACCAAATACCATATAAGAGAGTCCCACTTGCGTATTTGATAATATGCTTTAGAGCGAGTAAGTGTGACTCTTTTGGGGACGCCTGATATCGCGCACAGACTTCAACACTAAAGGCTATGTCGATATGACTGGAAGTCAAGTAGAGAATACTACCTATCATACTCTGATACAAGATTTTCTCTACGTCCTTGCCTGAAGTGTCCTTACTAAGCTTGATAGAAGTACTCATAGGTGTACGTGCATTATTAGCGGAGTCTAAACCAAATTTCTTCACTAGGTCTTTAACATACTTGGATTGGGAGATGAACATCCCATCCTCTAGTTGATGAACCTGGAGACCAAAGAAGAAAGTAAGCTCACCTACCATGCGCATCTCAAACTCACTTTTCATCTCCTCCTGAAAGTGGTGAGCATGCTGGGAGCACGTTGATCCAAAGACTATGTCGTCCACATAGAACTGGGCATCCAAAATAGCGTTGCCATCTCTCCTGACGAATAACATCATATCAACTACCCCTCTATTGAAGCCACGGGATAATAGATAGGAAGTAAGCCTCTCGTACCAAGCACGGGGTGCTTGCTTCAAACCATACAAGGCTTTACTCAGATAGTAGACGTGCTCTGGGTTCTTACGGTCTTCAAACCCTTTTGGTTGTTCCAAGTAAACCTCCTCCTATAGAATTCCATTTAGAAAGTCACTCTTGACATCCATCTGATATAACTTAAAGCACAGATGACATACGATGGTGAGAGTAAGCAGACGGATTTAAGCCCCACAACAGGAGCAAATGTCTCCCCAAAGTCTATACCCTCTATCTGTGTGTAACCTTGAGTGACCAACCTAGCCTTGTTTCTGATTATGGTACCATTTTCATACATTTTATTCTTGAAAATCCTCCTGGTACCTATCACATTAGTCTCACTAGGTCAGGGGACAAGTTCCCAGAAATTATTCTTTTTAAACTGAAGCAACTCATCCTACATGACAGATATCCAGTGTTCATCCTTGAGTGTTTCTTTGTGATTCTTGGGCTCGATTGTGGACATGTAGCAAAAATGACTAACAACTTTCTCTAGCTGAGCACGAGTCTTGACTCCTAAGGTGGGATCGCCTATAATGGAGGCAGGGTCATGACTTTTGCGAACCCAAGCAGGTGTGTTCCCTAACATAGGAGTAGGGTTCACAGGGTGTGGGTGAGGGACAAGTAAATCATTGCCAGAAATGTCCTCATTCTCACACTGAAAGCTAGGATCAATAAACGTCGAAGGTTCGTCATCTTGCACGGTGACGTTTATTGACTCCATAACCTTAGAGATCTTCAGGTTAAAAACCCGGTTTGCTCTATTATTTGATGAATATCCTAGCAATATTACTTCCTTGCTCTGGGATTCAAACTTTCCTAAATGCTCTCTATCCCATAGGATGTAGCATTTACTCCCAAAGACACGGAAATATGTAAGGTTGGGTTTCTTGCCAGTCCACAATTCATAAGGCGTCTTAAGTGTGTGTGGACATAGGTAAACCCTATTCACCGTGTGGCATGAAGTAGACACTGCCTCTGCCCAAAATCTCCTGGAAAATTTACGACCTAGAATCATAGATCTATCCATTTCCTGAATCGTCCTGTTCTTTCTCTCAATAATCAAATTTTATTGAGGAGTCTTCACAGCAGAAAACTCATGTTTGATCCCAAGGCTATCACATTAAACATCTACCTTTGCTTCCTTAAATTTCGTGTCGTTGTCACTACGTATCCTCTTAATAGTGACTCCTTGTTTATTTTGTAGGACACGGCACTTGGTCGTTAAAAACTCCACAGCATTAGATTTTTCTCTCAGAAAACCTACAATAGAATATCTGGAGAAATCATCCACCATCACGAGGATATACCTCTTACCGCCCAAACTCTTAGTACGAGTGGGACCCATAAGATCCATGTGAATTAACTCAAGCACACGAGAGGTGGTAATGGAATGAAACTTCTTATGGGGGCTACAGATTTACTTTCCCAACTGACAGGGTTCATAAATCATGGAAGTTGGATTTCCAAGAGATGGTAAGCCACGTACTAGATCCTTTTTATCTAAACGTGTCAAATCTCTAACGTTCATGAGACTTAGACATTGGTGCCACAAATCCATTGGAGTGATCGTGGCGCTGTTGCAAATAAGGGAGGACGTGGGCACAGCCCCATAACAATTATCCTATGTCTTCACCCCTTGCACTAAAAGTTTACCGGCTTGATTATAGACATTACACGTGCCCCAGTCAAACTTTACGAAAAAGTCTGCGTCGCACAACTAGCTAATGCTAAGAAGGTTTGCTTTTAAACCTTTGACGTACAAAACATTCTCTAGCTTAGGAAATCCTGGTAAATCTACTATACCTCGTCCTACGATGCTAGACTTTCTCCCATCTCCAAAGGTGTCTATACCTTCCTTATAATCCTCTAGGTAGGTAAAAAATGAGACATCACCTGTCATATATCTGGAGCACCCACTATCAAAATTCCACTGTGAGGTATTATGTGCTTTGAGAGAGACATGACAAGGAACTTTTTATCTTTCTTAGGTACCCAAGAAGTGGTGACCTTTTGTTTACCCTTATTGTTGTTGGTTTTAGCCAGGATACGAGAACCATTCACTGACAGCAAAGACATTCGTCGAAATTCCTCCATTAAACTCTGTGATGTGGCAGCTAAAAACTCAACACGCTCTGTCAGACTGGCAAAGTCATCAATACGATATGGTGGAGCAGTAGTACGTCGTGTCCGACCCAAACTATAGCAAAACTCCCTGAGGTGGCCTTTTTTTTGCAGTACGTACAAAAGAACACAATCTTAGGCGGACCTTGGTTTGCTTTTCTTTGTCGAACTCTTCTTCGTGGTTTTTGACGATGGTCATATAGAGTCGTTTAAACTCAGGAACTGGTTCAGGTGCAATTTGGGATGTGGAGGCACCATAAAAACCTATTCCCTGCCTATCACCAAAACCTAAAGTGGGGTCGAGGAGCATATTTCCCATCTTTCCAGATCTGTCCTCGATTTGAACCTTGACTTCCCATGCTCTCTCAAGATCATGAGTAAGCTGGGATACAAGGGATTCAAGTTTCTTCCGAGTCTCCATGGAGGAATAGAGCTCACTCGTAATACTAGCAACTTGTTTATTCAAGTCCCCTTTCTTTTTTTCAAAATAACTCTCTCTCTCTCTAAACAAACTTTCTCTCTTAACACCGGCAGACTTTGCCTCTCTCAAGGTAGTGCAGGTGGAGGACTCTCTCTCTCTCTCGCTTCTTCTAAATCTTCCTCTAAAGCGGTGATCCTAAGAACTAACACTTTGTTATGCTTTTTGATTTTAAAAGACTCATTATATAACTCAGCGTAGGCGCGTTGAAGATTACTCTCGCTCCCACTTGCATCATCCTCCCCCTCACTCACATCGTTCTCACTATCGAGGTGTCCCTATGAATTAACATCCTCATCATCGTGAGGAGCACTAGAAGTACTCACATGACAAGCCATGAATGCGGTGAAGTTACATTCATGTAATGACTCGTCTCTAGAGTCCACCGACTCGACCTCACTGTCGTCACTAAGGGTAGCATTAAGGACAGCTTTTCCCTTTTCTTTTGCAAGTCTGTTCAGCCTAGTAGCACACTCAAAAGCTCTATGACCCTTACCTTCTCACTCATAGCATCCCTCACCTTCTTTCTTAAGAGGGTCTTTAAAATCTTTTTCATTTTTCTTATTTTTCTCAAAATTATTTTTATCTTTGAAATTTTCATTTTTCTTGAATTTGAGAATTTTCTTGAATTTTTTAGCAAACAGTGCCAAATCATCTAAATCAAAGTCACACTCGGAATCTGACATTTCTATCTCTCTTTTTCTAGATGACTCAACTCTCTTCTTACTGACCCCTCACTCTTTCTATCCTGGGCATTAAGTGAAATTCCCTTATCTTTAGGCTTGACAGATTTAGGAAACATATCAATTTCATACGTTTGTAAGTCTCCTACAAGTTCCTCCAATTTAAGCGTGTTTAAATTACCCATAGAATTTAACACAGTGACTTTAGGGATAAAACGCTTAGGCAGTGATCTTAGAATCTTTTTAACAACTCTAGCATTAGGAATGTGTTCACCAATATTAAAGCTAGTGTTTACAATATCAGCTAACCTAGCATAAAATTCATCAAAACATTCAGCCTCAAGCATGGTGGTGGTTTTAAATTGAGTTGTTAAGTTTTTCAATTTAGACTCTTTCACAGCATTAGTTCCTTCACGGGTAAGTTGTAAAACATCCCATGCCTCTTTTGACCTGGTGCATGTCATTATCCGTCAAAACTCGTCAGGTGTGATAGATCCAGAAATAGCACTTAAACCCTTAGAATTAAAAGACGACCATTTAAATTCCTCTTTAGTCTATGTAGTTACAGATTTTAAATTAGTCACGTTATCAATAGTGATGGAGGGAGGTGTCAACCCTCTTTTAACCAAAACCCAAACTCTTTCATCAACGGCTTTTAAAGCAGATTTCATGCGGGCTTTTCAGTAAACATAGTTTGTCTCGTCAAAAACTGGAATTTTATTATATAATTTCTCCATTTTGGCACGCCCTTTTTCGAAAATTAATTTTTCAAAAAATTGATATCTTAGAAAAATTTTGCAAAAACTTAGACGGTATAATTGTGTAATTGGCTCTGATACCAATTTCAAGAGTGCGCTTTTGTTCAAATTAAGAAATTATTTAATTAAACTCAGCTTTTCAATTAAATCCTAAAACATGCATCTAGGTGTGATTGAAATCAATATGATCATGCAAGAGTACTCAATCACAAACAAAACACACAAATGAGGAAAAATACCCCAAAGGGGAAAAAACTTTTTATTTTCACTATAATTTGTAAGAAACGGTGACAAGGATTACAATGAAAATAAGAGTGACATACGAAATACCATCAGGTGTCAGTTCCGATGTCGTCAGTTGGAATCTCCCGCAAGAACTCCAAATGGGCAGCAATGAAGAAGAGAACGACTTCTCCATAAATTACTCAAGATGAGTAAAAACAATCCTCTTGAAGGTTTAAAGATTCAAATACATAGATGGGAGTGTTTATGCGAATAAAGAAGGAATAAAACCTTAAAAAGTGAAGTCTGTTTTCTGGGTTGTTAATCGCATAAATCATGTGCGAAAAAGACTTGGAAAACATGTAGAAAGTGACCAAATATTTATACGAAAATTGAGGCGGCGACGGAGTTCGAACGAGTTAAGCATATCGCTCAAATGAAGGACAGATGTCGCTCGAACGAGAGCGTACAACATGCCTATCTCGTGCGAACGACAGTCCTAAGTCATTTGAATGAGCTCGATGACCAAGGCACTCCGCTTCTACACTTAGAATTTTTTTTCTTTTGATAAAATCAAATTAGACTTCGAAAAAATATTTTTTTGAAAAATTCCCAAATATTTATGCAAATATAAACAACTCCAATAAATCATTTTACCAATAATGTGAAGTGGAGTAGTGGGAATCACTACACCAAATCTGCCCATTTGTCAAGGTCATTGACCTTGACAAATCCACCTTGTCAAGGTCAATGACCGTGACATTTCGAGGCGAGACAACTTTTTTTGTCACGGTCGTGTCACGGTCATTGACATTGACACAAAACTCGCGTTTTGTGTCACGGTCGTGTCAAGGTCAATGACCGTGACACGTTTGTCGCGGTTTATAACCATGACAAAGCCGTGACCCTTTTTAAAAAAATTGTCACGGGCATTGACCGTGACACGTCCATGGAAATTTTGTCACGGACGTGTCACGGTCAATGACCGTGACAATTCTGGGCAAAATTAAAGAAAAACTGCTGGGCAGTATGGCCACTGCCACTGTCCAGCAGTATATTTGTACCTGTTATAGCAACGTTGTACCTGTTCCAAACATCATATATCCGAACAAACTAAAGATAATGCAAATATATATTCAAATAAGAAACTATTTAAAAAGAAACAACATCACCATCATTTTATCTCAAATCTACAAAGTATTTGCATGGAAAAGAGATTTTGTACCGCGACGCTCGGGAACACCTCCTTATCCTTCCCTTCTCGTCCGAATATCCACATAAGTATAGAGCATATGTGGCCTACCCTTAGGGCCACTCCCTGTCCCCTGAATTGAAAAAAAGTAAAATTAGTATCCGCCCCTCAAATATAGATAAATATAAATCGTAATTGAAATCGAAATCGAAATTGACATATAAATATAAATACATTACCTGTAGTGTCACTCAAACAGCTAACTTGAGCTCATATGGCACCTCCTTCCAACTAATGTACCCCGGGCAATCGTGTCAATTATAATTCTCTTCATATCTAAACACTAAGAAATACCATAATCCTATGGAGGTATGCGTTGCAAATTCCTTCCAACCGTTGTGTAGCCAAAAATCAGCAGTTGAAGTTGTCAACTCCACTTTTGAATGGTCTCCCATGTTTTTCTAGAAGTTCCAAGTGGTGGGGTATGGAAAGTGGAATTGACAACTTCAACCGGTGATGTTTGGCTACATAACGGTTGGGAGGAATTTGCAGAGCATCGCTCCATAGGATTATGGCATTTCTTAGTGTTCGGATAGACGAAGAGATTCAGTCTCCTCTCCACAAATAGGACACCCCAGATAACTATGTACTAATCACCTATTAAAGGTAAGAAGCGTATATTCATGGATTAGTATAAACAAAACTTAGATGTAGTTGGAATATTTATGTATTAATCTCCTCTCCACACACGCACACTACACAAGAGTGAAAATGATAAAGTGCAGATCAAGTAAAAGCATTAAAAATGGATGTTTCGGTACAAATTGAAATATTTATTACAAATTGAAAAATTGTTTCAAATTCGGGTTATCATCAAAAATGGATTGATATTCGGTAGGAGCAGCCAAGTCATCCACACTACTATTTAGACGCCTTGGCGCGTGTTGGACAATTGACCATGGCTCGTTGTTGATATACTCCGAGTAAAACACTTGCTTAACCTTTTGAAATGCACAAACAAACGGCTCATTGGTCACGTGGTCGTTGCTCTTCAACTTGGACAAGTCAACCATGATCAAATTGGTGACAGGATCAACTTTACAAGCATTTTTATCCTCAACTCTTACCCATTCACAGTAAAATACAACCTCTTTGAAGCTTATATAATCCAATTCAAATATATTTTGGATTACACCATAGTAAGTCATTTCAGCTTCAACGAGGTTTTTATCTTTTGCGCTCGCTCGAAAGAAAGTAAGAGCCTTGTATGAGATTCCCGAGTTCTGTACATTTGTACTTTCCTCGTACACTTTAGCGCCGAAAATGTAATCGTTCAATCGATATTTTTTGTACTCTTGTGCCACGAACAAGGGTCCAGTGGCTAGACGAGCAAGCCTTGATGTCGCATCACCCATCTTTAGGAGCTGAGAATATAGATAAATTAATTATATTAGTGGTAAAATTTGAGTGTAATGTAACGTTATATAAAGACTGTTTTCATTGTAATTACCTCTCGTGTCAACCATAGCCTAAATTCGCTGTCTGATTGTACCACTGTTTTTCGTCTTTTATTGTTCTCACAGGCTTCATATTTACTGCATATTACAAAATTAATCATGTATAAAATAATCTAAAATAATGTTAAACATTATAATATTCGAAACTTACTTTTTTCATTCTTCGACATCTTCATGTGTGTCAAATAGATAACGAGCTACTTGTTCATGTTGCAAACTCGTTAATTTCACTCGTTTTCCCATCACATTACCACCATCATCGAGGAATTCATCAGTGTCATCAACACTGGTAGAGTCAGTCATATATTCCCGAGTATATATTGATGACTCCACGGTGATGTATTCCTCTGCAATTGATCCTGCAATATATCGCGTATTCTTGACGTAATCTTTAAAAACTTTCATCAATCTTTCAAACGGATACATCCACCGATATCTAACTGGACCACAAAGAAGTGCCTCGTCGCATAGGTGTACCAACAAGTGAACACTTATGTCAAAGAATGCTGGGGGAAAGTACTTCTCCAATACACAAATCGCTTCGTTCACAGCCAATTTTGCGGCCACTATATGTTCTCGATTCACTACCTTCTCACACAAGAGGGAGAAGGTAATACTAATTTGCATAATAGCCCTACGCAAATCCTTGTGCTTGGAGAAACAGTGCTTAAACAATAGAGGAACCAATTGCATGATCACATGCCAATCGTGGGACTTACACTTATGTAAATCATGAGTAACATAATTCACAATCCTTTTCAAGTTGGACGAAAAAGTAGATGGGCCCTTCAAATTATATATTGTGTCTAGAAGCACCTTCCTTTCCTCACTCGTCAAAGTAAACGCACCAGGGGGAATTATTGTCCTTCCCCTACTATCTTCTTTCAACCATAGTTGTGGTTTAAGTTTTAACGTTTTAAGGTCTTTTCGTGCATTTTCTCCATCCTTCGAATGACTCCCCCCAAGGCAAGTACCCACAATATGTTCAGCGAAGTTTTTCTCTGCATGCATCACATCCAATACATGGCGCACCGGGTTTTTCTTCCAATAAGGCAAGTCAAATAAAATTGACCTCCGAGACCATGCCTTTCTTATCTCAGTTTCATTCCTAGTTGGGGTCTTCTTATGCTTGACATTCTTAAATTCGGGATTCTTACCTGCCATATTTGGGCCACATTCAGAAGATTTACTTTCAATTTCTGAACCCGAAAGTTGTCTCGGCGGTAGCCTATGTTCAACTCCGCCCAATAAAAAATTGGAAGCTTTCTCAAATCTGAAACTATGAGCTGGGGGTAAAAACCTCCTGTGGCAATGGTATACATTTTTTAAGCTCGAGGATAGACGAAGAGATTCAGTCTCCTCTCCACAAATAGGACACCCCAAATAACCATGTACTACACATCCGGATAATGTCCCATAAGCTGGAAAATCATGAATTGCCCACATCAACATAGCTTTCAGCGTAAACTCTTTTTTTCTAAAAGAGTCAAATGATTGCACACCCTCTTCCCACAACTCATTTAATTCTTCTACCAAAGGAGCCAGGTAGATATCAATGTCTTCACTTGGTTCCTTTGGCCCAGGTATCAATAAAGCCATCATCGAAAATTCAGGTCTCATACACTGTGAAGGAGGGAGGTTGAGTGGGGCTAGGATCACTGGCCATACACTCTGATTGGTGCTTAGATTTCCAAATGGATTGAAACCATCTGTTGACATAGCCAAACGAATGTTGCGTTGTTCTCGAGCAAAATCGGGATACTCATAATTCATCCTCCTCCAGGAAGTAGAATCAATAGGATGACGCATGATATTACCCCCTACTTCTGCCCTAGCATGCCAAGTCATTGCCTCTGCAATCCATGGTACTGTGAAAAATCGCTTTAATCTAGGCCCAACGGGAAAATATTTCAATACTTTATGAGGCACTTTTGAGCTTGTGCCTTCCTTACTAGTAGATTGGACATATCTAGGTTCATCGCATACCGGACAACGATCAAGATTTTCATACTCCTTTTGGTATAGTATGCAGTCATACACACAAGCATGAATCGATTTATACTTCATTCCCAAACCTTTCAAACTGTTCTTCATAACAGGATAGCTATTTGGAAGTGTATTCACCTTGGGTAATAAGCCCTTCACCCATTTCAGAATTCCTGTCACGCTATTTCCAGACAAACCGTATTGCGTCTTCAAATTATGCAAACCAACCATGGCATGTAAAGTTGTTTCATCTTTCTCACAGCCAGAGTATAATGGTTGGGTCGCCTTAAAATTTAAACTTTGGTAGTCATCGTCAAGTTTTATCGTGTTATCTTCACGAGCACTTGAATCTTCTACATCATCAGTAACCTCATTCTCCTCAGCTTCATAAACTCCGTACGCATCATCAACTAAATCCTCTAACATATTATGATCTACGTCGTCCTCTTCTTCATCTATTCTACTTGTTGAAGGATGTTGTGAAGGTTGGTCAGGGACAAAAGGAACTTTCAATTCACCGTGAAAACTCCAAAATCGATAACTATCTTGCATACCCGATCTTAACAAATGTAGTTCAACTGTTTTCCACTCAAACACCTTACCATTCTTACACCTAGCACACGGACACGGAAACTCTTCATCATTACGACATCTCTTTGCATATTTCACAAATTCGTTAGCACCTCTGCGAAACACATCCCCCATTCTATTAGTCTCACCCATCCACTCTTTGTATTTCGGATATTCCATCACAGCTACCACAACTAAACACCTATTAAAGGTAAACAAAACTTAGATTTATAGTATGTTTTATTTAATTATCCCATCATTTAATTATCCTATTAAAGGGTAAGTGGTCCTATCCCATTCAAGAATGCATTTTTCTGTGATATACTGAACAGCTCATGCACATTGTTACAATTTGAAAAAAATTCGACAGCATATCCCCTTAGTTCTCCAAGTACACGACGTAGATTGGCAGGTGTGAGTGTTATTTCAATTGGTCAATTAAAATAACAATCACACTTGTCAATCTAGTATGTACCCAGAGAACATTAAGATACGACTGCAGAACTTCCTCCAAAAGTAACAACTTTAAGCCAATAAGAATATTATACAGAAATTATACAGTCTCAAACTGTCCAAATGGGACAATTCGAGAGATCTCATTACAGGGGGGTAATGACTCTCGAACGGGTCTAAGGGTTATTGAATGCGTACGCATAAGAACTAGAATGCTAGTATCTATGCGCACTATATTTAATTTCAAGTATGTTTCATATAATGGGTTAATTCAAATACAAAAATAAATTCATGGGATAATTCAAATACAAAAATAAATTCATGTATTGACCACACACACACACACACACACACTATCTAAGTTGTTCTATGGGTATAAAAACAATTATTATCCAATTATTATCCAACTATTATCAATTATTTATTTTGAATGTAAATAATATTCAAAACCCCACCCACCCCCACCCCCTCCCGATGTTTATTATCCAACTATTATCAATTATTTATAAAATTGATGTCTACTTTTAGTGTTGTGTATACCCCACCCCACCCCACTCCCTGCCCCCTCCCCCACCCCCTCCCCCACCACACACCACACACACACACACACACACACCCCACCCCCTGCCCCCCTCCACCACCCCCTCCCCCACCACACACCACCACACACACACACACACACACACCCCACCCCACCCCCTGCCCCCCTCCACCACCCCCTCCCCCACCACACACCACCACACACACACACACCCCACCCCACCCCCTGCCCCCCTCCACCACCCCCTCCACCACCACCCCCTACCCCCACCCTGCCCCACCTCCTACCCCCACCCTGCCCCACCCCCCACACACATACACACATATAAATATACACACATAAATATACACACAAATATATATATATATATATATATATATATATATATATATATATATATATATATAAATGGAAGAGAGAGAGAGAGAGAGAGAGAGAGAGAGAGAGAGAGAGAGAAAACCGACCTGAGAGAGAGAGAGCAGCGTCGAGAGAGAGGGAGGGAACGGCTCGGAGGGAAAAAAGAGGGGGGATAGGGTTTTTGCTGCGAACATTGTCACGGTCGTGTCAAGGTCTTTGACCGTGACAAGTATTCAAATTATTGTCACGGTCATTGACCGTGACAAGTAAATTTGTCACGGACTTGTCATGGTCAATGACCGTGATAATTAGTTGTCACGGTCGTGTCAAGGTCAATGACCGTGACATAAAACGCGTGTTTTTTGTCACGTTCAATGACCTTGACAAGGCTGGCCGGCTGAAAGGTGACAATTTGCCCATTTTGGTGTAGTGAATGGTTGAGCAGCACGTCGCATGAAGCATGATGCACGTGTGAAGATGATGGATGCATGGATTCGGATCAAGGTCGTCGTGGATGATCGGGTAGACGTGCCGAATGTAGTGGTGTCAGACATACAAACTTTGATCTAGGGAAAACAGAAAATTCCTAGATTCTACCCCAGATAATTATAAAATTATGTCCTTACACCTAAACTTTGAAAAAATTAATGTAAAGGGGGCAACCCAAAGGAGAACATAAAGAGATTCGTTAAGCACCTTTGTGCTAATTGTACAACAAAAATCTACATCTAAGGGAATTTTTAAAATCCCTTATCGACAACGCTTACACATGGTACTCTCACTTATCCCCAAATAGTGTGGTTACATGGGAAGATATGTACATTTAATTTCTACAGAATTTTTTTCTAGCAGAAAATGAGTTAATTCTAGCCCAGCTTGATTAGGAGAGGCAACGTCTAGGTGATGAGATACATCAGACGATTTAGGGAATGATCATTAGACGTGAGAGAAAATGTTACGGAGAGCAAGCTTTAATAAATTTATACCGCGGGGTTACTACCGAAGTACATTTTTCATCTGATAAATAAAACTCGAGAAGGAACATTCAAAGCCATTACGAGATCTTACTGAATCATCTCCATGGTTATATGACCTTATCCTACTATCACGTGGAACCCACATGCCATCCAAGAAGGTAGAGGAGGCTAAGCACCGATGCTTACACATGTGGTGGAGAGGGAAATGAAGCTAGTGAAAAGGGAAAAAAAAGAAATAAAATAGGAAGTTTGATATATTAGGTCCACCTTAATTGGCTTGCACCATTAAAGAGGCAATAAGTTGTTACAACACTATGCTTACAGATGGTTTGGCATATCCACCAAAGAATTCTCCACCTTATGATCTGAGGGCAGACTTGCAGGATGACCTTAAGTATTATCACATACATTGTCATGTTTTCCACCCCATAATTTCATGTTTTTACTTTGAGAAGGATCATTAACAAACATAGGTTGGCTAGAACCTAGTGTATTCCTTACGATAATGTCAATAATAATCATTTGTCATCATATGGGGAACACATGATTATCACTTTCAATAAGGAATCTAAAGCTCAGACGAGAAATAATAGAAGAGAGGAGGAAGAATTTCAAGGGATGTATGACAGCTACTTAGTAAGAATGGCCAATGTGTCATTGCCTACAATGAACCTAGTGTTAGAGATAATGAAAAGGTATATCAAACGGGTGAGTATGAGGTGGATCCCAGCTTGGAGTATCACCCTATTTCGAAGTCCCCAAAATTTTGGTAGCTCTTCGACCAAGTTGGAATGCCTTAAGAAAGAAGGTTGGAGATAATGCAAGAAATTTTATACATAGCAAGGAAAAACTTTGTTCCTTTGTTGAGATGGAGAAATCCTATCTCTACGATGGTACAAAAGTTTATGTCAGAGATATATTTCTCAGACGAAGATAGATCGATCAAGTTCCCTCATAATAAATATTTGTACATAACAACACGCATTAATGACACATGTTTGCCCTGAGTATTGATGGGTGGAGTTGATTCGATCAACATTATTCCTATTATATCCTTCTATGCAGCTAATATCCTAGAGATAAGGTTGATCTTAATGACTCTTTCCATTCACTCTGTGATAACCAAACTTAAAAATATATTAGTTATGTAAATATTGGAATAGTGATGGGAAACCTCACGTCACACATCAAGCTTCACATGATTGATTCAGCAACATCCTACCATCTTTTGATGGGGAGAGTTTATTCAACATATTGTCAATGTTCTTAAACCAATGTAAAAAGGACCGAGGTTGTGATATAGGCAACCTAGAATCCTTTTGCGAAACAAGAATCACACTTAGTAAATGCCTCCTAATACAATGATTTATATGAGGATACACACATTCTTAGAAGGTTTATCTAAGGCATAATAGTTGCCATAATCAAGGAGATATTGAAGCCTATAGTGGATTGAGATAAAGAAATGAAGGAAGTTATAGAAAATGTTAAGGAAGTGAAGAAGGTCATTCCAATACCTGGACTGTATTTAAATAACTGAGAGATATAATGAGGGAAATGATAGACCCAATTGAACATCATGTGAGACACCAAAGTTCATTGAAAAGGACTTCTCGACCTAAGATGGAGGAAGCTGAGAATGCCAAGAAAAGGAAGGAATATAAACCTCCTGAGCAACAAGGATTTTTTTTCTCTTTGTAATGGAAATGTTTCTATCGCCTTTAAAGCTCCAAGCAGGGAGACAATGAAGTTGGGAAGATGACCTATAATATGTTTTTTTTATGGATAATTAAGGGAAATGTCTTATAATTCATAATTCGAACAACAAAGAGTTTGTGGAGGATATTCAAATGAGATTGAGTGCATTCATGATCACACAAAGGTATCAGTGCAAGACTTGGAGAAGATTGATATGGATGAGGGTGGAGAAGAACAAAGTCCAATCTTCGTATCGAAAGACCTGGAGGCTATGACGAAACTAGATTTGATCAAGCTCATCCCAGAGTAAAAAGATTTTTTCATGTGGAAGTACACTGAGAGACCGATGCTGGAATAAGATGTGATCTTCCACAATCTCAATGTTATGCCATTAGCACTGTCAGTCAAGAAGGCCACTAGAGCGTATAAACTTGAGCTGGATCTCAGATTTAAGGCTAAGGCCAAACAGTTATTAGTTGTTGGATTTATTAAGCCAATTCAACAACCAATATGGGTTTTCATCATTATTCTTGAGGGAAAGAAAGATAAGTCAAAAATACATATTTGTGTTTACTTTAGAGATCTTAATTGAGCATGTCCAAAGGATAAGTTTCCTTTTCCATCCATTGATAGTTTGATTAATTACGGGGCGTGAGATGTATGTCTTCTTGAACGACTATGACGGTGATGACCATATCAAGGTGGATCCGACTGGCACATAGAAAATAGATTTTAGGACCCCATTAGGCAACTTCATTTACTATGTCATGCCTTTTGGTCTAAAAACGTGTAGATAACCTATCAGAGAACAATAATGGCCATTTTTCATGACCTCCTTCATGACATTTTAGAGTCCTACACGAATGAATTGGCTATAAAATTGAAGAAGGAAGACTCACACTTAGCTGATTTAAGAAATGTCATCAACATGTGTAGTAAATACAAGTAAAAGATGAACCCAGTCAAGTGTGCCTTTGGTTTAAGGAGTGGTAAATTCTTCATCTTTGTGGTTAATCGAAAAGGGGTTCAGTTGGACAAAGACAAGAAAAAATCCATCCTTGACATGCCTTATCCAAAAATGCAGAGAGAATAGAAAAGTTTCCTTGGAAATATTTGCAACCTAAGAAGATTTTCCCTGGGTATATCTGAGATCATTTATCGATTAATGCAGTTGTTACAAAAAAACACCAAGTTTAAATGGGAGGAACCAAACCAGGAAGTTTTTGACAAGCTTAAGATATTGCTCATTTCTCCCTAAATATTAATTCCACCTAGATCTATAGTACCTTTATTTCTCTATCTTTTCTCAACCACGAGGTCCATCGGTGTGCTATTAGCACAAGAGGTTGATGGATAAGAGAGACTTATCTACTATCTGAGTAAATTTATTCACAGTCCTAAGGAACGATATACTATCATAGAGAGCCATAGTTTAGCTTTAGTCTTTATTGCCCCAAAACATAGACATTATATGTTATCTTTTATTATCCATATAGTGAGGAAAAATATGATCCAATTAAGGTTTTTTTTCAGCACGTACAATATTGATTGGGAGAGCACCAAGGTGGTTCCTCATACTTTTTGAGTAAGATTGAAATGTGTGGTCCTTCACCCAATTAAGAGACAAGTCGGTGCATATATTTTGGCCATTTTCCCCTCACGATGATTAGAGCCACATCACAAAGATATTTCAGGTGATGATTTACAAGCCAATATTTATGAGGCATATCAAGAAGAATTTGTGACACTGCGCCCATTTTAATAACGGTTGATCAGTCCTCTCCTAAAATAAAATAGGAAACTCATGTGGTTCATTCTTAGCATCATTTTCAAAAGCATTTTAAAATACTAATCGCCTATTAATTAAATAACTTGGTTCCAAATTTTATCTTTTATTAACATACAACAATATTAATCAATCCACAATAATCCTATATATAGTAATAAATATAATTGAAAGCACAAAGTAATGTCCCCAAATAAACCATCAGTTAAAAACCTAATACATCCAATCCATCTAACTAATAATTTGAAATACACAAGTCTGAATGAAAATGGGAAACATGCCCAACAAATACCGGAATAGAGAACCTAATCTAGGATGTCAATAATGGAATCGGCCACTCGAAAATCCTACAACCTTCATATCTGCGACAGCTACATGTCCTTGGAAAGAATGATCATCCTTGGTGTCCCTGTGGTTGGAAACCTAAAAGTTTTTTAAAATAGGTTTGATATAGGTGAGAGCCCAAAACCTTTTAAAAATATTTAGAAAGTAATTAAAACATGTTAATAACTATGCAATACAACCTTCCATATTTAAGCTAGTGTCACACTCACGTGAGATACCCCTCACCTCTCAACTATAGTGCGCACCTAATGTATGCTTTTAACTATCCTAGTTATTCTACCCCACCTAACTAGTCTTTGTATAGCCATTGGTACACACACTACCCTGTGTTATGCATAATATATACAATTAGCTTTCATATACACTTAACAATTATAATTCCCCATTATAATTAAATCAGTTCATTTCAAACAACTATCACTGGTTATCAATATTCACAAGTTAATATCACATGATTCGTTTCCAATAACTTTCAGTAGTTATCAAATCATTATATAAACATAATGTCATAAGTTTGTATATAATTTGTTTCACATATATATACTTACTTTCCATATCACAATAAGTACACATATATCACTCATTATATATATAATCGCGTACACGAATGTCCTCCACATTCTAGACACGAACTCACTAGCATGCTATCGTGCTCCAGGAATGTCATCCACACTCTGGGAAGTTGGGTCGAAATCTCACCACCAAACCCGAAAATCTCAAATGAACGTTGGAGGCGGTCATGGAGTTAATTCCGTGGTCATAACCATACCACATTATTCCAAGGGTCACCAACCCTACATCACATGGGCATGTACAACACCTATGACCCAAGGGAAAGGTACTACACATGCTGGGATTTGCTAGAGTGACCTCCCACGGTGCGCAACCGCTATTGATAGCATATCCGCTAGGAGGGGTATGTTTCACTTAAATATCATACACAAAGATATTATTCTTATTCATATACACTATCTCTATACTCATGTGTGTGTGTGTTTATGTGTGTATGTGTGTGTTTGTGTATCCATATGACCCGACTAATCAGTGCCTATCACCTGAAGCACTAACCTACTTATCCCGAGTCTATCCCCAGCTATTAATTAATTTAAGTTCTCACCAATTAAATAAATAATATAACATCATCCTTCTAAATTACTTTGACATTCCCAACCAGCCCGTAAAAAAAAATAATTAAATTAATAACATAGCACCCTACTAAAATACCCGGACATACCCATGTGACACCCCAACTAATTAAACACCGGGTAGCTACTCCTTTATAAAATTAATTCAAAATGCCAAGTTGGCTCAGTTAATAGCATCACTGTCGAAAACGTTATTTTATTTCTAACCACCTAGTATTTAAAAAGTAAGTGTCAAATTTTATTAAATCTGATTAACATGCAACAAGAGTAATGAATAACTAAATAACACCATTCACCATCATGAAATGAAACGAATAACCATCACAAAATGTAAATAAACTCTGGAGGAAAAACTCCTCAATACAAATCCCACAACTGATAAGTAAACTGGATAAATAACTAAAACTGAACTGAGCAATACATGCTAGAGTCTGAAAACTGAAACGTAAAAATGTCTAATAGAATTGGGCAACATGCCCTACAACTGATAGATGCTGAGACTGGAATCCAAATGAGAGAAGCGTCTACATGCAAATCCCTGTAGCTTCCACAAACAGCTACAGCTCGTCACCTGAATGAGAATCCTATGCTTGGTGTCCTTGTGGCTGGGCACCTAAAAAGGTTTTACAAGAAAAAGAGATTTGAAAAGCAAACGGGTCAGAGCCCGAATGTGTTATATTTTAAAAACCTGCAAGTGCTTTAAAAACATTTAAAACATTAAATGCAAAGTACATGTTAGGACGTGCACTCACATTAAATTCTCACCTCTCGACTAACTGTGCACTCCTAACGTAAGTACCCATCTATAACGACCCATACTACTAGCTAACTGACAACATAACTAGCTGAACTGCCAAAAGTTCTACCCATATTACTCGGTTCCATTTATCATAACAACGCTCGTAATTAAATAGAGGTTTAACGTAAACTCAATTACTAAATATGCCATTGATATAACTATCAGTTAACTCATTATATATCTCGAAACAATACCGTAATATTTTTACAACATTAACATGAAAGTTCCCATTAAATTAAATGTATATTATTCACATCATAAATATACACTATAAGCACCCCGAGAACTAAGCTGCGGTGCACACATACTCTACTATCCATCCCGGTACATCACGTACATAAGGATCACATATTCCGAATCTCTCAGGAATAGTTCTCAGATAACAACATCACAAATAATGGAGGCGAACACAGTCACCATCACATGGGTCACGCACATACCTACGCTCCCATGATCAGCGGACTTATTAATATCACAATAAGTCTTTCAATGACCTATGTTCATCAAGGTACCAGTCTATATCCCCCCCGTAGGCACACAAGGATTAGAGGGTCCTAAGCGAACGCAAACCTCCTCCGTGATAGCAAGTATGGTAGGTATGTTATACACATAAACTATATACTAAGCATTCACCCATCTTAGATATTACCATATTAATAAGGTATTTTCTACATCATCATACCATTATCCCAAACTTATATATTTCAAGTAATCCGATAATATATAATTTAAATAGTCGACACGTCTCACGTCGTAATTCCTTAAACTTAAAACCTATCTCGAATAGACTACTAAGTTCCCATAATTCTCACATATGATATCTTTATGCCTAAGGTCTTTACTTCTGCCCCAAACCTTATTTCATCAACTTATTCAAATTTGTACTATTAACCCAAATATTAACTCACATAACGAATTTCATTTATTTAGAATAATTCCTCAAATTACATTCTGATTAAAGTCCCACTTCATAATCATGCCTACTGGTCTTCCTTAAAGCTAAGGGTATTCATAAGTTCTCCAAACATATTCTACGAGGGTTTCCACCATTAAAATCAAATTAAGGAAAATTTTACTCATTCTGGGAAGGTCGATCGATCGACCTATGAATGTCGCTCGATCGATCTAGTCGATCGATCGACTGATGAATGTCGATCGATCGATCGAACAGGTATGGCTACGGACTGCTTCGTTTTGCAGATTTTAATCCATCCCAAAACTAATTTCTAACGTATGATTCTCAGATATAACGTCATAGTAATGCCATATAACAATCCTTCAGTATTACTAACGTCCATAAATCAATAATTCAACATCTAAAGGCTACATATGGATCAATCTTCATAAAAACCTAGTTTTTCCATATTTTCTCAAGAACATGAACCCTAACATAATATCATCATCAAATCCCAGAATTTAATTCGTTTTTCTTTCACCCAATCATGTATTAACATCAGATTAATCGTCACCAACTATTCTACATGCAATTTATCCTCAAAATTCAGACCTAAGTTCAATTAATCATGGGTTTTCATTTATCTTCCAAGAACAATTATAAATCTTCAATTTGCTAACATGGAAAGAACATTTGCTGAAGTTAAACATAATTAAATCACTTGCCTTGGTTTGATTTCGGATTTGGTGATGATTTAATGAAGAATTTCTGCAGAATTCTTCTATCTCTCTCCTTCTCCAAGCTCTCCTCCAATGGTGGCTCAAGGTGGCTAGGGTTTGGTTTGAGGGAAACTTATGAAAACCTAATATAATGAACCTCCGTAGCTTGTTGGGTTAATAAGGGTTGGTTGGGTCACTCCTTATCAGATTACAACTCTCCATTTTCGTCACTTTTAATTACCCAAAAATACCAAATTACTAAAATACCCTTTATGGTGCCGGGATGGCCTAAAAATACCCCGGAACCCAAACTATACCCCCGGCTAGTGTTTTCTGACTATCTCGACCCTTCCGGACGCGTTGGCGCACTCAAAGCGACCATATGGATTATAGATTTTAAATTCACTTTTATTAACAAAATAATATACCGTGACGCGGCGGTCCCACGCGTCTCAACAAAATTTCTAAAATGCCGTATATAAATCCCACGACAAATTTATAATACCAAGTCCATATATAATCATATATGCACATAATCAAATACCAAGTCGCATCACATTAGTATTTTTTTTTTTTTTTTTTTTTTTTTTTTAACCCGGATTAATTTCCAATTAATACGCAATTTAATTAATTAATCCCAAAAATAATTATAGTCAAAAGTACGGGGTATTACATACTTCCCCCCTAATAACTGAATTTCGTCCCGAAATTTGAAACTAGAAAGTACCTGCTAAAAACAGCTCTGGATAACGTTCGCGCATCTCATCCTCGCGCTCCCATGTGGACTCCTCGACATTGTGATGTCGCCACTGAACACGTACTAACGGGACTATCTTTGACCGCAGTTTCCTCTCGCTTCGGTCCAAAATAGCAATTGGCCCCTCCTCGTAGGAGTTATCCGGCTGGAGATCGATGTCCTCCACAGCAATGTGAGAATGAGCCAAATCATCTCTAAGGTATTTCCTCAGCGAGGAAATATGGAACACATCGTGAATTCGATGCAAATGCTCCGGTAACCCGAGTCTATACGCAACCGGTCCGATCCGCTCAATAATAGGAAACGGCCCTACATACCTCGGTGCCAACTTCCCCTTCTTCCCGAAACGCATAATCCCCTTCATAGGAGATACCCTTAGTAAAACCTGGTCCCCCACTTGGAACTCCCTGAAAAATCTCTTCGCAACAGCATAACTCTTCTGCCTGTCTTGGGCTACCCGAATGCGACTCCGAATCAACTCAATCCTTGCCGAAGTATCCTGGATCACTTCTGGCTCAAGTAGTTTGTTATCCCCCACCTCCAACCAACATGCTGGGGAACGACAAGGCCTGCCGTACAATGCCTCAAACGGAGCCATGCCAATCGTGAACTGATAGGAGTTGTTGTAAGCAAACTCCACCAGTGGAAGGTACTGCTCCCATCCACCCCCGAAGTCAATAATGCACATGCGTAGCATGTCCTCCAACATCTGGTTGGTGCGCTCTGTCTGCCCATCGGTCTGCGGGTGATAAGCCGTACTCAACCGCAATTCTGTGCCCATGGCCTCCTGGAAACTCTCCCAAAACCTCGAAACAAATATCTTGTCTCTGTCAGACACGATATTCAGGGGCACACCGTGAAGTCTCACAATCTCTGAAATGAAAAGCTGGGCATACTGTCCCGTAGTGTAGTCAGTCCTTACGGGTAAGAAGTGAGCGACCTTGGACAACCTGTCCATAATTACCCAAACGGAGTCGTGACCCCTCTGCGACGTAGGCAACCCCGTGATAAAATCCATGGATATGCTCTCCCACATCCACACCGGAACCTCCAACGGCTGTAGCAAACCTGCTGGTCTCTGATGATCCACTTTTATGAGCTGACAAGTGGCGCATTTCGAGACAAACTCAGCGATATCTCTCTTCATACCACTCCACCAATATTGCCGCCTCATGTCTTGGTACATTTTGTCCCCTCCGGGATGTACCGCGAACCGTGAGCCGTGCGACTCTGCCATCACATCGTGCCGCAATTCCTCTCCTTTCGGAACTACCAATCTCCTATTGAAGCGTAATCCCCCGTCTGAGCTAACGGTATAGGATTCAGCTCCCTCAGCGAGTAATCGAACTATCTGCTCCTGACAGAACGAATCATTTGCCTGTGCCCGTACAACCTTCGTGACAATCTGCGGTGTAACGGTCATCACAGACATGAAAGATCGGGCCACTGCATCCTGGTGTCCCAATTCCTTCCACTTCGCTTTCCACACCTCTGCCACCTCATCTGCTGGCCTGCGGCTCAACGCGTCTGCTACCACGTTAGCCTTACCCGGGTGGTACTGAATGTCGAACTGGTAGTCTTTCACAAATTCAAGCCACCTACGCTGCCGCATATTTAATTCCTTCTGCGTGAACAGATACTGTAGTGACTTGTGGTCCGTGAACAGCTGAAACTTCTCCCCCAAAAGATAGTGCCTCCAAATCCGTAAGGCAAATACTACTGCTGCCAACTCCAAATCATGCGTGGGGTAATTCTTCTCATGAGGCTTAAGCTTACGGGAAGCATAAGCTATGGCCTGTCTCTCCTGCTGCAAAACACCTCCAAGCCCTTGCAAAGATGCATCGGTGTAAACCAAATACTCAACTCCCGGTCTCGGCAATGCTAACACAGGTGCTGAGGTCAATTTGTCCTTCAACTCATCGAATGCCAACTGACAGGCATCACTCCAGATATATGGCACACCCTTACGAGTAAGATGTGTCAAAGGACCTTCTATCTCCGAGAAACCCCGAATAAACCTCCTGTAGTATCCTGCTAAACCCAAGAAACTACGAATCTCCGTTGGTGTCGTGGGCTGTCCCCACTCCCTCACCGCTGACACCTTCCCCGGATGAACAGATATTCCCTGATCGGAAATAATATGACCCAAGAACTGGACTTCCTTCAACCAAAACCCGCACTTCTCGTATTTTGCATACAACTCGTTCTGACGAAGTGTCTGCAAAACCTGCCTCAAATGCTCGGCGTGCTCCTCCTCTGTCTGAGAGTAAACCAGAATGTCATCAATGAAGACAATGAAAAACTGATCTAAGAAGTCCCTGAACACTCTGTTCATCAAGTCCATAAACACTGCTGGAGCGTTGGTCAAGCCGAAAGGCATAACCCGAAACTCATAAGAACCATATCTCGACAAGAACGCGGTCTTCGAGACATCCTCCTCCCTGATACGTAACTGATGGTATCCCGATCTCAAATCAATCTTCGAGAAGAAAGAAGCTCCTCTCAACTGGTCGAATAAGTCATCGATTCGAGGCAACGGATACTTATTCCGTATCGTGACCTTATTCAACTCTCGGTAGTCCACACACAACCTCAGTGAACCATCCCTCTTCTTCACGAACAACACAGGGGCACCCCACGGTGAAGTACTCCTCCGAATAAACCCCTGACCCAACAACTGCTCAATCTGATCCCGTAGCTCTCGCATCTCAGCCGGAGACATACGGTACGGTGCACGTGCTATAGGTCTCGTACCCGGTAGCAAATCAATAACGAAATCTATCTCTCGACTGGGTGGTAAGCCTGGTATCTCCTGAAACACATCTGAATACTCCCTGACAACTGGGATAGAATCTAAAGGAATCACAACCTCCTTAGAGGTATCCTCCTCTATGTAATACAGATGAGCGGTCGATCCTCCCTCTGGGCGAGGCATCGCCACTACAAACATCTCTTGCCCCGGAATGGCAAAAACAATGCTTCCGCTGAAGCAGTCAATCATGGCCCTATATGCTACGAGCCAATCCATACCGATGATCACATCGTGAACATGCATGTCTAACACTAACATGTCCGCAGGCAATACCAAACCACCAACCTCTACCCCCACTCCCCGGCATATAAAGAAAATAAGTGACCCACTCCCTAATGGTGAGTCGACACACGTCACTGTGCTCTCTGCCGTAGCTATCAATCCTAAAGCTTTCGCGAAGTGTGTAGCAATAAAACAGTGTGTAGCACCCGTATCAAATAACACCCGACCCATAGTGCCATGGATAGGAAACGTACCCTCGATCGCGGGCGGTGCCTGTGGAACTGCAGCCTGGTGAACGTTGTAGACACGTCCATACTGTAGCTGCCCCTGCTGAGGTGCTGGAATGATCTGTGGCGGTGCGGGAAGAGCGGCGGGAAATATAGGCCTCTGCGGCTCCTGGCGAGCACCCTGCTGCTGCTGCTGTGGGGCCCTGCCCCTATCAGGACAATCCTGTCGCTTGTGGCCAATCTTGCCACAGACGAAGCACTTCCCTGGGAAGTTACCTCCCCTCTGTCCCTGCTGTCCCCGGCCCTGGTGGCCGTTACCATTCCTGCCTTGGCCCTGCTGGCCCTGATTCCCGTTCTGCCCCTGTTGGCCCTGATGGCCGTTTGGACCCTGATGGCCCTGACGGAAACCTCCCTGTCCCTGCCTGTAGTTCCCTGACCGGAACCTCTTATTATCCCCCTGCTGGGTACCCTTCTCAGTCTGTCTCTGCCCCTGACCAGATTGTGCCCCGCTGGCACCGTGTCCTCCAGTCCTGCCCTGATGGCTAAACTCCCCCGACCGCTTGCCCTCGGCCATATGAAAACGGTGGTCCTGGCAGTGCAATAGTACAACGTTAACCACATCAGAATACGTGGCCAACGATAGGTTCCCTAGCAGATGCTGGCGGATCCTCCAATTCAACCCATCAGTGAACTTCCTTATCTTCTTCTTCTCTGTTGGAATCTCGTCTGGAACGATATTCAACAGGTTAGTGAACTCGGCCTCATACTCGGCCACTGTCTTTCTCTCCTGCCTCAGACTCATAAGCTTCCTCCTCATCTCTGTATGAACTGCGGATGGAAAGTACTTGCGGTCAAACCGCACCCAGAACTCCTGAATGGTGAGTGTATCCCTCTCCTCCGTGGTGGTAATGGACTCCCACCACTGCAGCGCAGATCCAACTAGCTTGAAAGTAGCTAGCACCTGCTTCTGAACATCTGTGCACTCATGCATCCTCAAATGCCTCTGTATGTCCTTCCTCCATTGGCTCGAGACCACTACATCTGAACTTCCTGCAAACTCTGGCGGATGCGCTTTCTGAAAAGCGTCACGTACACGCTCCCAAGCAGACGGGAATGCATTAACCTGTGCTGGCGCGGCAACCGGCGCCTGAGGCGGTGCCTGCTGAATAACGGCAATCGCGGCATTCACCGCTTGAGCTACTATAGCTGCAACCTCAGTGGCGTTCAACATGCCCTGAACTGGAGCGGGCTGGGGTTCGGGCGTAGCATTCCTGGGAACTCGTCGTGCACGTCGTGGAGGCATCTGAAATAAGAACAAAGTTTATAAGTTCGCAGTTTATAAACTTAATATAGCTGAAGAACGAAACGTACACAATAAGAGTACAACAGTCCTAAAATATAGGGCTCTATATCAAAGAAAACGTAGCGGAAACATAATAGCCGTACAGATCCTAAAGGACACTAGAACCTGATGCTCTGATACCACCTGTGACACCCCAACTAATTAAACACCGGGTATCTACTCCTTTATAAAATTAATTCAAAATGCCAAGTTGGCTCAGTTAATAGCATCACTGTCGAAAACGTTATTTTATTTCTAACCACCTAGTATTTAAAAAGTAAGTGTCAAATTTTATTAAATCTGATTAACATGCAACAAGAGTAATGAATAACTAAATAACACCATTCACCATCATGAAATGAAACGAATAACCATCACAAAATGTAAATAAACTCTGGAGGAAAAACTCCTCAATACAAATCCCACAACTGATAAGTAAACTGGATAAATAACTAAAACTGAACTGAGCAATACATGCTAGAGTCTGAAAACTGAAACGTAAAAATGTCTAATAGAATTGGGCAACATGCCCTACAACTGATAGATGCTGAGACTGGAATCCAAATGAGAGAAGCGTCTACGTGCAAATCCCTGTAGCTTCCACAAACAGCTACAGCTCGTCACCTGAATGAGAATCCTATGCTTGGTGTCCTTGTGGCTGGGCACCTAAAAAGGTTTTACAAGAAAAAGAGATTTGAAAAGCAAACGGGTCAGAGCCCGAATGTGTTATATTTTAAAAACCTGCAAGTGCTTTAAAAACATTTAAAACATTAAATGCAAAGTACATGTTAGGACGTGCACTCACATTAAATTCTCACCTCTCGACTAACTGTGCACTCCTAACGTAAGTACCCATCTATAACGATCCATACTACTAGCTAACTGACAACATAACTAGCTGAACTGCCAAAAGTTCTACCCATATTACTCGGTTCCATTTATCATAACAACGCTCGTAATTAAATAGAGGTTTAACGTAAACTCAATTACTAAATATGCCATTGATATAACTATCAGTTAACTCATTATATATCTCGAAACAATACCGTAATATTTTTACAACATTAACATGAAAGTTCCCATTAAATTAAATGTATATTATTCACATCATAAATATACACTATAAGCACCCCGAGAACTAAGCTGCGGTGCACACATACTCTGCTATCCATCCCGGTACATCACGTACATAAGGATCACATATTCCGAATCTCTCAGGAATAGTTCTCAGATAACAACATCACAAATAATGGAGGCGAACACAGTCACCATCACATGGGTCACGCACATACCTACGCTCCCATGATCAGCGGACTTATTAATATCACAATAAGTCTTTCAATGACCTATGTTCATCAAGGTACCAGTCTATATCCCCCCCGTAGGCACACAAGGATTAGAGGGTCCTAAGCGAACGCAAACCTCCCCCGTGATAGCAAGTATGGTAGGTATGTTATACACATAAACTATATACTAAGCATTCACCCATCTTAGATATTACCATATTAATAAGGTATTTTCTACATCATCATACCATTATCCCAAACTTATATATTTCAAGTAATCCGATAATATATAATTTAAATAGTCGACACGTCTCACGTCGTAATTCCTTAAACTTAAAACCTATCTCGAATAGACTACTAAGTTCCCATAATTCTCACATATGATATCTTTATGCCTAAGGTCTTTACTTCTGCCCCAAACCTTGTTTCATCAACTTATTCAAATTTGTACTATTAACCCAAATATTAACTCACATAACGAATTTCATTTATTTAGAATAATTCCTCAAATTACATTCTGATTAAAGTCCCACTTCATAATCATGCCTACTGGTCTTCCTTAAAGCTAAGGGTATTCATAAGTTCTCCAAACATATTCTCCGAGGGTTTCCACCATTAAAATCAAATTAAGGAAAATTTTACTCATTCTGGGAAGGTCGATCGATCGACCTATGAATGTCGCTCGATCGATCTAGTCGATCGATCGACTGATGAATGTCGATCGATCGATGGAACAGGTATGGCTACGGACTGCTTCGTTTTGCAGATTTTAATCCATCCCAAAACTAATTTCTAACGTATGATTCTCAGATATAACGTCATAGTAATGCCATATAACAATCCTTCAGTATTACTAACGTCCATAAATCAATAATTCAACATCTAAAGGCTACATATGGATCAATCTTCATAAAAACCTAGTTTTTCCATATTTTCTCAAGAACATGAACCCTAACATAATATCATCTTCAAATCCCAGAATTTAATTCGTTTTTCTTTCACCCAATCATGTATTAACATCAGATTAATCGTCACCAACTATTCTACATGCAATTTATCCTCAAAATTCAGACCTAAGTTCAATTAATCATGGGTTTTCATTTATCTTCCAAGAACAATTATAAATCTTCAATTTGCTAACATGGAAAGAACATTTGCTGAAGTTAAACATAATTAAATCACTTGCCTTGGTTTGATTTCGGATTTGGTGATGATTTAATGAAGAATTTCTGCAGAATTCTTCTATCTCTCTCCTTCTCCAAGCTCTCCTCCAATGGTGGCTCAAGGTGGCTAGGGTTTGGTTTGAGGGAAACTTATGAAAACCTAATATAATGAACCTCCGTAGCTTGTTGGGTTAATAAGGGTTGGTTGGGTCACTCCTTATCAGATTACAACTCTCCATTTTCGTCACTTTTAATTACCCAAAAATACCAAATTACTAAAATACCCTTTATGGTGCCGGGATGGCCTAAAAATACCCCGGAACCCAAACTATACCCCCGGCTAGTGTTTTCTGACTATCTCGACCCTTCCGGACGCGTTGGCGCACTCAAAGCGACCATACGGATTATAGATTTTAAATTCACTTTTATTAACAAAATAATATACCGTGACGCGGCGGTCCCACGCGTCTTAACAAAATTTCTAAAATGCCGTATATAAATCCCACGACAAATTTATAATACCAAGTCCATATATAATCATATATGCACATAATCAAATACCAACTCGCATCACATTAGTATTTTTTTTTTTTTTTTAACCCGGATTAATTTCCAATTAATACGCAATTTAATTAATTAATCCCAAAAATAATTATAGTCAAAAGTACGGGGTATTACAACCCAACCAACCCATAAATGAAAATAATTAAATTAATCGCATAGCATCACCCCGCTAAAATACCAGGACTAACCTAACCACCAACCCATAAAGAATTTTATCTAAATTCTTCTACCCTAAATTCATTATTAAATTACTCTAAGTGTTACTCATCTCACATCTTTAACTTCAATTCTGAATGTACCCTATCATCCCAAGGTAGTTTAAAAGTTTCTAAGATTAATTCTACAAGTCTATGCTATTTTATGGGTCTCCCAAACCAACCCAAAATTTCTCGATTTAACCAAACCCCTAAAAATAACCCACACTCGGAAGTTCTAGAAAATAAAACCGGTTTGTCTTGGAAGCAAACCAGTTCACTTTGCCAGTCTGCACCAAAATGACATAGGTTTAATTCTGGAAAAATTCGACCTATGTTTTTCCCCAATTTTAGTCCTAATCACCCTCTAAATATTTTTTCTACACTATCCAATCAATATAAACTTTATGAGGCATCTTTTAAATGATTTTAAACCCAACAATCATCTTAATTCTAAGGATTCAATTATCAATCATCAAATAAATCCATGCTTATAACGGTCAATTATGAACACCTAAATTTAACCTAGTTTCAATTCAAAAACCCAATTATCTATGATCAAACCTATAAATTTCTATCATGATCTTGTCTCTATGGGATGGGCCTCATTAAATAACATCATACATTAATTTACACCCCTATTTATGGAATTTATTTCACCCAAAACCCCATTTACATGCAAACCCTCCCCCAAAACCTGGTTAATAGCACCTACAATGATATAAATGGAAACTACTACAAATCTTATTAAGAAAGTTAATTACTTTCCTTAAATTATTTGTAATCTATGAATCTCTCTCCTGTCTCATGGGTTAGCACTAGGAGTCGTTGAACTCCTCACAATTTGGCCTCCTCTAGGGCTCTCTCTTGATTTCTCTTCTTTTTCCTCTCTTCCTCCTCTCTTAGGGTTCTAAAATAATAAAGTGCCTACCTCCCCACAACAAGCCTCTTGTTTTATGTGCCTAATCTCGAAATCAGGTTGTTATGCTAATTTAAAATCACCCAAATACCCCCACGTGAGTCTAGACTAGCCTAAAAAGGCCCTGGAACCCAATTACTACCCCGAGTACTTAATTTTGACTATTTCGGCGTATTCGGGATCAACCGTTCGAACCATCCGAGTCACTATACATTAATTTCCTATCTCAACCTTAAAATAATCTACTCACAAGCCTCAATTGAGATACCATTAAATTTCCATCGTTATTATCCACTATGACGTACTAATAATTGATCGAATTTTATTCACTATAATCACACTAGTAAATATACCACATATATATGAATCTTATCTAAGGAAAGGAAAAAGTATGGAACGGTATTATCTTTTCTAAGGAGAGAAAGATATTAAGTTGTCCTTTAAATTGGAATTTCCTTGTTTGAATAATGAGGTAGAGTACGAAGCATTAATTTTGGGATTTCTTAAAGCAGTGTGAAAAGGCACCCATTTACTCTACATCAAAGAATATTCTAACTTGGCAGTTAAGCAAGTGAATGGAGATACACTTTGAATCATCTCATCTTGGCGCCTTACAGAACCATCATCCAGAGGTTGATCGGGAAATTATATGCGCTCAAAGTGAAGAGGCACCCAAGGGCAATGAACTATAATTCTGATGCATATGCCAAATTGCATAGAAATTGATCATGGATGGTGACTCTATAATAGTTCTGATTCATTGAAGAACAACTTCATCACTAGTGACCCAAGTCTTTCATAGTGACTATGATTCAGATTAGAGATGAGAAATAAGATGGAATTTGGAGGCAAGAGATGGTAATATAAAACTCATGGAATTAGCATAATATTTGCTTCTTTAAGGAAGTATTTCTATAAAAATCCTAGGGGAATGCTTCCAAGATGCACATGACTAGAGGAATAACAAAAGTGTTTGAAAAAAAACCACGATGAATATTATGAGAGCACTAAGATTCCCCTTTATAAAATAATTAAAAAGGAGGTTTTTTTTTCTATCTACGATGAAGTAAGGCGCAACATCAATACAAAGGGAATGTGATAAGTGTCATTCTTTCTTTCAACTAGATAACTATAACTTCTTGGTATCTCAAATGAACTAGAGGTAGCCTTACATTGATTTTATCAAATATGGCGTTATTCCAAGTGAGAAAGCTAACACTATGATAATAAAGAGGAGGGATCTAAGTTTCTACTTATTGTAAGAGAAGATCTATCGCAGAGGATACTTCAACAAGCGGTTGGGAAGGATCACGAGGGAAGAGACATAGTAACTACTCAAGAAATATCACATTCCAGTTCACATGGGAGGAGGAAAGTTGTATAATCAACTCATTACACTTAGATACAATTGGAAAATAATGTAGAAAGATTCGTATCAGTTTATTCAAAAGTGCAAGGCTTGCCAACTTCATGGTTACCTCATTTATGCTCCATTGGTAGAACTTTATTTATTGATAACTCCCTATCCTTTCCATACTAGGGAATTTGACCTTATGGGGAAAATCAAACTTCCTTCTACGGCTAAAATTTATATTCTAATGGCAACTGAATGCTTTACAAAATGGGCCGAGGTAGTGCATTTGAAAAGGGCAAGAACAGATGTGGTGGCACAATTCATTAAAGAATACATCATTTGTTAATTTAACATTCCTAAAGAAATTCTGTCTAGTAATGGCAAACCATTTATCAACAAAGAGGTGACCATTTTAATAGACAAATATTCAATTAATCACCATACATTGCTAGTGGCATACCCCAAAAGCACTGGTCAAGTTCAGGCCATAAATAAGAGCTTGGTTAAAATTTTAGACAGCGTGATGGTAAATTTTCCTAGTGCGTGAGATGACAAGCTCCCTATCGTGCTTTGGGCTTATCTAACTACCAAAGGAAACCAACACGTTATACACCCCTTTTCGTAGTTTATGGACCTAGGATAATTCTTCAAGTGGAGTTAGAACTACCTTTTGATAGATATTCCTTGCGAAGAAGCATGCTTCCATAAAACAGTCTTGTTCAACTAGAAGCACAAGATGAACATATAAAAAATGTGAGAAGTCACTTTTATATCTACATATTGCAATTTTCCAATAATTATGAGAACTTGTTGAAACCAATAAAACTTGTGGATGTTGATTTAGTCTTAAAAGTTACAATCAACCACATTAGAGAACCCCCTTTCCAAAGTTTCCAGCATACTAACTGATCTAAAAAATTTAGGACGACAGGCCTTTCAAAGTTAACAACAAATTTTTTAAATTTGACCATGCATAGAAATCATAAGTAAATTTTCTTTGGTTTATTCTTACTTTTGTACTTAGAGATAGCGAGGAAACACGTGTAAATCTTTATTACATTTTATTATAAATAGATAACTATTGAACTAAGAAAATGTACACATATGATGAGGAACAAATTTTCTTTTGTATTTAACTTGTAAAAAATTACAATGCAGAATTAAGAATATTGCCCAGAAGTACAACAAATAATAGATTTTCCCAAGAGAAACAAGTCAGGAGAAGTGAAGAAACCCTACCTACCAAAGCAGTTATATCCTAAGAAACTTTTCGTTTGTACTCCGATATGGAAGAAATGTTTGATTTAACTTTTAACTTTAACTTTAATTTTGCTTCATACTTCCTTTGGACACTAGCTAAAGCTTATTCGCTTGAGGCCACCTCTTGGTCACACTTTTCAATACAGAGGGAAAGTTACCTCAATTATACTTCTTTGATAATCAAGTCCTTAATACTCTCAAGGTATTGATAATAATCATTTGATATGTTGGGATCCTTGAGGTACCTCAATATGTTGATAGGACATGATAAATCAAACTCTCGCATCATCTAATCTTTGAGGAGGCCCATGTGTTGGTTAAGGACTAATCTTTCTAAGGTAAAATTTATGTATTCCTAACTTTAGACACCACATGTTCCATACCTTGAAGTCGATAGCCTATAACCATGTTTTGGGGACTCACACATTTAATAGTAAAAGCTTTAGGATGGGAGGAAATTACTTATTCTAATACAATGACTAGGGAGCCTTAAATCAAGAGACTACCTTGGTGTACCTACCGATAAAAATCTACCGATGCAATATTTGGTATTGGAACACCACAACTAGATTCTCTCTCCTCCTTATTGACACTGGTCGTTGAACCATGATCACTTTGGATAGAATACTCGTCTTAAGAAAGTTGACATGCAATGGGATCAACCTCCATCTCTTTCACATGCACATCGACATCCGGATATACCACTTAAAGTGCCTCTAGAGAATTGTTTTCTAACAAAGGCTGCAAAGTAGAGGAAACAAAAGAGTTAGTCAAAAATTGAAAAATTTCTTTTACAAAGTAGGCAAAAAGAGAAAATCTTAGCAAGTGTTGACCTAAGTCACCGAGGAGCTGTATATTTAGAGAAAACATCTCGAGTTGAGTACATCACCAAGTAGGGGTGTGTTTATAGAAAGCATATCAAGTTGAGTACATAACTAAGAAGGTATATGTTTAGAGAATGCATATAAGTTGAGTACATCACCAAGCAGGTATATGTTTGGAGAAAACATTTCAAGATTAAGCACATCAATAATCAAGTGACAAAACTTGAGGATATTAATCAATTAAGAGAGTAAATCACCAAGTAGGTGACAAATTACTTGTTGAACATTACTCAATAAGAGAGAGTAAATCACAATGCATGTGATTTTTTTTGCTAAGTTATATCCAATCAAGTTATAACAATAATAAAAATCGTTCACACACAAAAGGCATTAAAAGAGTCATGTAAACTACCTCATCAACAATGGGAATGTTTTCTAAGGGTAGGGGAATATTTTCATCCCAACGTAGATCTTGGGCTTTAACTGTGGGAGCATCCTAAAGAACCAAAATAATAGGCTTCGCTAAAGGAAGATCAATCTCCCAAGATGAAGGAGAAACATCCACTGAAATTAATTCAACCACAACCGGAAGAGATGCTTATTCCATCTCCTCATTACTGGCAAGCTAAAACCCCATAAGTAAAGGAAGCTTATAATGAGTTCACAAATGAGAAAGAAATATAAAAGTTAGAAATAATTTTATACAAGTACTATTGTTGCACAAACATGGGCATATTTATCCAGAGGAACCACAGAGGAAAGTATCTTTACTAAAATATCCAATTTAGCTACAAGGCTAGGAGGAAGAACCTCCTCATTTATAGACTTCATGATGCCTAACAAGTATTGATAATCATGACCACTGAGAAAACAATATGTGTACAAGTCAAAGTACAAGTCAAATGCCTAACAAGGCTATGATGAAGAACAAACACCAGAGGTAACTCAGATGAAACTGGGGGAGTAATCAAATTTTAAGTTTCACTTAAGACCTCCATTATTTCCATGGAGCACACCTGGATTGAGTTATTTTAGCCCTTAAAGAAGGGAGCAATAGATATCGTGGAATAAATCTACTTAAATAATTGGGCTCAAATGATGCCTTATAGGAGAAGTGTAATAAAGAATAGACATAACGTTCATAGCTGGTTGAGGAACATCCTACAGAGGGAGCAACAATGTTAGAAGTATTTTTTGTTCAATAACAGATAACTTAACACTTAGAGAAAATTTTAAATGAAAAGTGAGTTACTTATTCCTACTCATCGGGAGTCATAATTGTATCAAACTGGGTGGAAACACCCAGTATATTATCAAGTGGCCTATCATCCAAAGTTTCCTCAGATGACCTTGAGGTTGTGGGACCTGGAGTTTAAACTATGCACATTACACTAAATTTTTTCTGAAAACCTTCTCACGCTGAGAAGGTGCTACGGGGGAGATATTATTTTGTCTGCTCAACATGAGAAACCTTCTTATGAAGGGACTTAGGAAATACGAAATCATCATCTTGATGGTGTCTTTCCAAAATAATTATAATTTCCTCAAGAGTTAGAGTAGTAGAACCCATTCGAGAAAGCACATCATATACCAAGGAAGTTGCTTCCTTTACTAACTTTAACCTTGGAATAGTACTAATAGGGTTAGGGGAACCTTTAATGGTCTTCGAATTTTTTTAGAGTTTAGGGGAAATTTCCCCTTTGTAGGAACCAATAATCGAAGAAGCTTTTATCTTCATTCCACCATTTTTTTTAAGAACCTTTATTCTTTTCTTTTTAGGCCATAGGAGCAACCTCAACAGTTGGAGCTAGAGGAGAAAACTCCTTAGGGTATGGCCTATCTGTTAGGTTAAGGGGAATTTCCATATCCTTAGTAGAGATATTATTAATCCCATGTTCATTGGAGCCAAACCTCTCAATAACTGGGCAACTGGTATAATTATATATAAAGTATTCAAAATATTTTAGTTGCATTGGCCAGTGATGGCAGGTCCATGCCAATGAAGCATTAACAATGTTATGTTCCTCAAGAAGGGACAAGTTTTGATCCTAATTACCCAAAACAACCACATTACTCCTCATGAAACCTAAGTTGGCAGTAAAAAATGAGCGATATACCCCATATGACTCAATAGGTGTCATTATTCCTTGGTCATAACCAAACTTTCGAACACACCTGTGAGGATTATAGACTTGGGGAATAGTCGTTTTATATTGGTCAGCCAATCTCAATAGAAAATATTCGGAGTCATAATTTGAATAAGAATTCTTGTGGTATATGTTTACGACGTGTGATTAAATAAAAAAAGGGGGGGATATTCTATAGAACGATTCCCCTTTCGACTCTGACTCTCCCACTCCAGTCGTTGCTTTTCTTTCTGTTACTTCGAAAGTAGCTGCTTCAGCTTCAGCCACTCGAATTTTCGATATTCCTTTTTATTTCTCATCAAACGAATGGCATCTTCTTCTGGAAATCCTAGATATTCTTAGCATGATATTAGCCATGTCACTTGGAACTGGTTGCTTACTTACTGACTTTTAGTAAGACCGCTTTTTTGGTAAGCAAAATGATATTCGATTATATAGGCATGGTTGTTTACAAGACAAGAGCTAGCTTCTAGATGTTCTTCGCCTGAACATATAGAAGAAGCAACCTTCTATCTGGCCTCTGCAGCACCAATAAATCCATGAGAAATTATTTGTAAAATGGCTCCATTGAGTCCCGTATCGGTTATAGAACCAATTCCTATAAGTATGAAACCCATATGAGATACAGAGGAATAGGCTATTCTTTTTTAATAAATTAAAAGTTGCTCCTGCTACTCAGCCGAGAGCCTTAAGCATTGTACAAGGACGTGCTGTAGGAGTAACCCATTACCTTCTGGGTGGAATTGCCACAAAATGACATTGCCAGAAATGGAGAAAGTAATATTTCCATTTATTCATCAAAAGAAACGTCCCTTTTGAAGCGAGAATGGATTTTCCTTGATACCTAACATAATGCATGAAAGGATCCTATTAATATTCTATTTAATATTATGAATTCCATCTATTTAATATTCTATTAAAATGAAACTCGGTAAGAAAAGAAGAGAAAATAGCAAATCATAGATTTGCATGGATCGGATCGACTTGGAAAATGGAAAGATTTGTACAAGTTATACGTTTCGTCACCACTTTGTGGAAAATCGTTAGGTATGAATATGTTAGATACCTGTGACTCGATTGGTGAAATAGTATCTCTCCCCCCAAAAGCATGTTTTTTTTTACCGACGCAAATCTCGATCTCTGAAAGCGTTTTCCTTCCCCCGCCGCATCTCCCTCCCTTCGTCGAGCCTTTCCTGGGGGAAGCATTCCCTTATCTGAACTTGGCGGGCATTCTTTCCAGCCTTACTCAAATAGGGGGTGGGATAAGCTCAAACATGATTTGAAGGGTCCTAGCTACACCATGCGTTCCATACAAAATCTGGAAAGCAGAAATAGTACTTCAAGATCCATTACGTGTCCAAGGCCTTTTGTTCTTCTTGGCATCTGTTATTTTGGCAGGATTATAGACTTGAATTTGAACATTTCACTCATTATGCAAAGGAAGATGACTGGGATTAATAAAAAAGTCTATGATAATAGATGTGACATATTTAATAACTTTCTCTCCCTCCAGAAATAGTTGTACCGATAAATCTTTTATTTTAAATAATGACTAACTTTGTTCATTCCTTTGTCCAGGATATGGACGAAACTTAAAACATTTAATTTCGCTAATGAATGTCAAGAATTCTTTCTTGATTTGATTTCTGCTCCACTGTTTTATAAGTGGATGTTTCAGAGGAAGCATGTCAACCTCCACAACATTGGGGGAAAGACCCGAGAACCTTGCATAGAGGAACCCCATCAATAAAATGGTATTAGCAAAATTAGAGATGTCAAAATGACCAATTGAGCGTACCATATCGTGGTAGGACCTATACAACCTGGTGTACATAGATCCAAGTGTTATAGCTACCAGCCGAATGTTGACCCCACGAGATAACCTTAGAGAAATATTCACCATGTACATACGTGGTTGATCATTGGGCTTCCCAAGGATAAAGAATTAAGAAGGCAATCGGATGATGTATGTAGCTAGATTGGAATCTCTTCCATAACCTTCCCTAAATTTGATATCTAAATAAGTTCCTTGGTCTTTTTGTTCTTAAGTGAGATTAGCATAAGGCTTGAAGAAATATTTGATGTAGTGGCCAAAAGTGTCCTTCGTGGCTTTTCCTAGGCACTCACGAATATATTGGTCTAACAGATTTCATTCCTTCTATTACTCTGCATCTATTGTTGTTTCATAAAATGGAATATTCACACATGTATATAAGCCATGCAATTGACAAACATCTTCTAGTGTGGTGGTTAAATCTCCCTAAGCTACAATGAATTTGTGTGTGGCAACACTCCAGCAAGATATTAGAATGTGGAGAGCAGGGTTAATCTTAGACAACGTGAAATATCTAAATAATCTTATTTCACACCCAATTATAATATTTTAAGCATCTATTTATATTTGTTTGCAAATATAACTCAACCAAGAAGAAAATCCATCTGGGATGTTGTTTGATGCTTTGAAATCTATGTAAGACTAAGGGAAATCCCCCCGGATTAAGCCTGAAATGAAGAACGGAGAAGGAAGTGACATAGCTCCTTACATTGTGATATTTTGGTTACCCTACCACCAAATCAGGTTCATCAGCATCCTGAGTAGTGTTCTTGAAATTTTTGACCTCCTGGGCAAAGTTATCGCCTTTCCCAAAATAGGGAGCATGGAAGTAAGTTGTGTACAAAACTTGACGCTCAACCAACTCTCTGGTGGAATCCTTGTTGGATTCCTTACAGAAAAATTTATCACCATTGCTTCAAGAAGACATTAAACTATTTTTGAGGTTTTCACGTAATGGAAAAAAGATATAAACGGTATAGAAATGGTGTTGGTAGAAAATGATCGATAAAAATGGTTTAAATGGAAGTTTTAATTGAGTTTAATAGAAACAACGTTGATTTTCTTTATCTAAAATTTAAGATCTCTGAGTTTTAATAGTGGAAATGATTAGAGTTTGGAGAAGAATAAATAAAAGGGTATTTATCGATTTGGGGAAAATAGCCATTTAGGTTATTTTGGGGGTTTATTGTCCAGAAAATTTCATACAAGGGGATAAATGTAGGAGGAGATTATAGATAAACCTCCTTACTTAGAGATTCACCGACTCAGTAATGAACTAGATAAGGATTCATCGAAGATTATTGACACCATAAAGGGGTGTGAGGAGTTAACCAATCTGAGTTAACGTCAAGGCAAAGTGGAGCCCAAATCGAAGATGGAGGAATCCATCTAGAAGAAACTAGTTAATCGACCATGTATTATGTTTGTTTATATGTAATTATGAGTTATGTTTTAATCGTTATAAGGTTACTCGGTACCAACGATGGACCAATACTACACTATATATTAAACATGGTCATGGTTTGTGACCCTAACTAGGGCCTATGGGTCACGGTTTTGGACCATGACGATATTCATAGTAACAAAACTACGTGTCACGATCCCAAACTATGACCCCATATGGGTGTAACTGTTCAATGGGTGAAATCAATGTTGATTGGATTGTCACAGTTTTTCCTCGCACGAGTATGAGACAAAAATCCAAACAGTTGATGTAGAATTTTTTAAACTCCTTCCCAAGAAAATTAGGACCTTTGGCTAGGCGTAAAATCCTTGATGAGTCCTCACCTATTTTTAAAAAATGCATTTATTAATGGATTTATATTAGGTCATATTTTACAACACATATATAAATAACTGGCGGTAATACCTCATTTGATACCCATGACCTAAAATCATTCGTTGTGCAATTTCTCTTCTGATTTTGGGCAATTTCTCTCCCATACTACCTAAATCTGTTCATGAAATTGTATATCTTAGATGTTAATATAGGGAATACAGATAATCAAGGGAAAATATGTTATATATGTATTAATTTACTAACTCTCTTCAATCTTCAACTTCATCTTGCAATTCGAAGAAATAACGAGCTGCTTGCTCGTATTGAAGATTGGTTAGTGTCACCTTCCTAGGGTTGATGAATTCATCATCAAACTTATCAATTTCCTCGATCACTCATTCTCTATAAGGATTGAACCTCTTAATCCCTTCTTCTGATATATGTTCCTGGGCGTATAATAATGGTTTTTCTCTTATGTATTCTTTTGTAATTGACCCTCTAATATACCGTGTACACATAACATAATTTTTAAAGGTTTTTGTCAAACGCTAGAAAGGGTACATGTAGTGATACTTGACAAGTCCACACAATAAAGCCTCATATAGCATAAAGGAAAAAGGAAGTGGACCCTGATATCAAACAACGACAGAGGAAAAAACTTCTCCAAGACACAAGTTTTCTCAGCTAAAGTGAACTTCATAGCCTTAATGGGCTTCATGTTTAGAACTTTTATAAATAGTAAGTTAAAGCACAAACTATTTTACATAATTTCCCTATGGAGATCTTTGTGCTTAGAAAAATAATGCCTAAAAACATATGGATGAATTGGATGGTGTGCAAGTCACGACACTTGCACTTTATCGGGTCATTTGGTTGGTAGTTGACAATCCAGCGTAAATCACCAAAATAACCAGTCAAAGTCCTCAAGTTTAATAGCGTTTGTAAGAGGATCTGTTTCTCACTAGTAGTCAAAGTGAAAGATCCCCCAGGAATCGAATTTCTTTCTATTGTAGGATCAATTTCTAACCAAAACATTTTTTCATATCATTTAGCTTACGGCACGCCCTCTACCCATCTTTCAAATGAGATTCACCCAGACATGTTCCTATAAGATGTTTTGTAAAATTCTTATCTGTGTGTATCACATCAATTACATGCCTTACACGGTACTCTTTCCAATACGAGAAGTCAAATAAGGTTAACAATTTTGGCCATGCCTTCATTTTACTAGGATCTTGCGGATCCTAGATGGATTTATGCTTTTAGCCTACAAACTGAGGGTGTTTACCTATAAAATGATTCCCCGAAGTCACAACCTTTGTCTTCTCCTTGATTTGATGACCTAAAAGCTGAGGAGGTTCTGCCCTACGCTCTTGACTGACGGGTGAAAAGTTAGACTTGTCGTTCCTAAAAGTGTGACAATTTGGCAAAAATCTATGACGACTGGCATAACTTGCGACATACCTCCCATTAGTTAGTGCAGTTCAACGGCTTCAAAAGACTTAAATTCATCATCCATAAAATAGTTGCACGGACACGAAATCTTGTCACAGTTAATATTTATATCTGCCATTTGATTGATTAATTCCATTCGTGTTCGACATTTTCTAAAATTAAAAAAAATTAGCGACGGTGTAAGAAAGTCATGTTTATGACAACATATATGCATATATATTTTAAACAACTTTTAAAACATGGTGGATGTGTCTGATTTCCCTAAAATTGGTATTAATTTTTAAAAATCTATAAATTTTGCACTTGGCCAAAAGGGCAGAAGCGTATCCATGATTGAAGTATAGAGATCTGTGACATGAACTTGAATACCTTTCTTATTTAACTTATTTTCAAGCTCATTTTTAATGTGCATATGTCACGAGATGTCATATTTTGGGTTAATTATCTCTTTACGGAGTTGTATCCATAATGGATGAATATTTTTCAACCTTTGCTATCAGTCTCACCCACGTCAGGGCCCTGTGGGGATTATGAAGTCGAAATATATTCTCTACTGCCTCATCCCAGCATTGTAGCAAATAAAATAAGATACGATCGAAGTTGTACATTTGCGAGAGATCAACTCAATAATTTGTAAGGTAATTAAATTGTTCAATTTTTCTATCCCCATACTTGTAACTACGGGTTCCCTCTATATGGTGCGGACTAATGAAAGATGTTTTAGTGCAGTCAAATTGCACCCTCTCGTACACTTGTTTAATGTAACTCATTTATCCTAAGAAAATATATAGAAGGAGGATGTGAATATAAGTCCTAGAGGTAATGACTCTAATTAATCATAAATTAATTATTGTTTTCCAATCAATCGATCATAAATAATTTGTCCAATTTAAGTTCATTTTAATTAAATTAAATCTAAAATTACTATTACATAAAAAAAAGATAAGTAAAATTACATGAAAAAAGAAAGTACCTAGATTTAATTTAGCTTTAATAATTATTCCCCACTTGCATGCGCACATTGAACGAGAAAAAAAAGTGTTAACATATTTTTCAATCTAAAATGTAACCAAATTAATTTATTCTAAACATGTAATTTATTTATATGATAAGTTTCTAAAAACTTTAAAGTCTTGTGAACGTGTATGTGTACATGTGAGAGTATGTGTGTGTATCTATGTTTATATATATATATATGTGTGTGTGTGTGTGTGTGTGTGTGTCCACGCGTGTGCATGCGTGCGTGCATATGTGTATATATATGTGCGCGTGTAAGTGTGTGTGTAGATATGTGTGAAATTATGTGCATATGTTCGCATATAACCAATTTAGCATTCACATTCATATACCCAATTTCAATCTAATATTCATATACCCAATTTCAATATCCAATTCCAATACACAATTTCATTTTAATATTCATATACCCAATTTCAATTTAACATTCATATACCCAATTTCAAATTAACATTCATATACCCGATTTAACATTCACAATTATATACCCAATTTAATACTCATATACCTAGTTTTAATTTCACTTTTATATACCCAATTTAGCATTCATATTCACATACTCAATTTCACATTCATATATCACAAATGCACACAAACACTATGACTTCATCTAAAAAAATACACACAGTGTGTGTGTGTGTGTGTGTGTGTGTGTGTGTGTGTGTGCACCAAAACACATATACACACATAAAAACATACGCATTTGTGAATATATAAGGAGAGAGAGAGAGAGGATGGAGCATCGGTGGTGAAGAGAGAGGGGTCACCGGTGGTGAGAGAATGAGAGTAATTTAAAGATAGATAGATAGATAGATAGATAGATAGATAGAGAGATAGAGAGAGAGAGAGAGAGAGAGAGAGAGAACTGTTGCCATGTGAAATGAAATCTGAACTAGGTGGGTCTAAATTATAGCAAAAAATGCCTCAAGGTTTTGATCTTTTACCTCACCTGTGACTAATATATAGTCACGGTTCCAAATCATGACACACATTGTGACCAATAATAGTTCGAAAAATGGTCACGGTTCCATACTGTGACCCACACTACAATCAATGATAGTTCAAAAAATGATCACGATTTTGATCGGTAACCATTTGGTCATGGCCATTTTAAAATAAAGTTACGGGTCATAATTTTGGACCATTAGTGTAATTCATAGGGATTGGTCATGGCTAGGACCATGACCATTAGTATAATAATTTTGGCGGTAACTTTGGCGCCTATAGGGTCACGATTTGGTCACGGTTTGGAGCCCTGACCAGTGTGGTCACAATCGAGAACCATTTGTATTATTAGTCATGAATTTTAGAAGGGGATCACAATTTTGTACTGTGATCATTTGGTCACTACACCAAAATAAGCATATGGTCATGGTAAGATTGTCATGGACCAAGACCGTTGTGACACCCCGCCTAATAAAATACCGAGTGATCAATCCTATACCAAATTAAAACAGGAATCCCAGTTGGATCATCCTTAGGATCACTGTCAAAAACTTTTTAAAACTTACTAACCACCTAGTATTCCAAAAAAAAAACTGGTGCCATTTTTAACTTTTTAATTAAACAAAACAATACATGCGGAATTAAAATATAAACCATTCACACAACTGAATGAAAGTAAATAGAATAATAGTTACACAACTTGCCGAATAAATCACCGGCCACCAAATAAATAATCCAATACAAATATTCAATACCTGAATGTATTACACCTGAAAACTGTACCGAGAAGTCTGGGCTACAAGCCCTAAATAACACTGAGACTGATACAGGATTCCTACGCTAGGAATGAATTAATGATGCGTCTAATCCAAACTCCTGCTAGCATCCACATGTGCCGCAGCTCCGTGTCCCTGGAATAGAATATCAATCCTGGCGTCCCTGTGGCTGGACACCTAAAAGGTTTTAAAAATATTTTTTTATAGCAAGGGTTAGAACCCAAAACATTTTGAAAATATTTAGCAAGTGAATTAACTGCAGTAATTTAAAATGCATGAATGCGCTTCATATTTAAGTTAGTGTCGCACTCCCTTGAGGACATTCTCACCCCTCCACTATTGTGCACACCTACCGGTTACCTTAACCCCGCCTAGTTGTACTAACCCGTCCAACTAGTCCTGATATAACCTTCCCTTACCATATTACTCTAACCCGAGTATAATGATTTTTGAATTATAAGTTATTTCACAACTAACTTAATTAATTCCTCTTAAATAATAGCCTATAACCGTCTCACAAGTTATATAAAGTAAATACATCACACACTGTATTATTCCAGCAAATGAATAACTTAATTAATTTCTCATTAATTAACAGCATATAACCGTAACCCGAGTTATATAAGGTAAATACATCACAGACTGTATTATCACCTACATATAATATTTACTACCATATTATACGTACCTTTACTAACATCCACACATATATCATACGTGTATCCATCCTTCCGAGTATACCCTCACCGGATGATTCACTCTAAAATGCCATCTCACTAGGTGTGCTCACACAAAACCTAGTTTTCCAAGTTGGATTCGCTCACCAACCTGGTCTACTACATAAACGAATTGGAGGCGGTCATATTCCTTCCTGAAAGTGAGATAATCTCCTCACCCATGTACCGAACGCTATGACCTGGGGATATACTCACCCTACTCCTCAAGCTAGGGGATTCACCCACATCGCGCAACCTCCCTTGACAGCATTAGAGTATATAATTTGAATAAATATCTAGTCACTGATATTTAATGTCACACACAATATATAGACGTATATATATACTATCACTACACCGTATATATATATAATATAAACCCCGGCTTTACCGTGTACTAAATATCCCGTATACTGCCTGAAATTTCCCGGGTCTGTGGCTCAACTCAACGTAATTAATTTTCTCACTTAATAATTTACCGTCTTCCCGAGTCTATGGTCCGACCCTAATATATTTCTCACACTTCAATGTATATAATACTTTCCCTGAGCCTATGGTCCGACTCCAATTAAATTAATTAACACACCTATTAATTTAATATCTCCCCGAATCCATCACCCAACTCTAATTAAATGAATTAACACACATTTTAATTTAATATCTCCCCGAGTCTATCGTCCAACTCTAATTAAATTAATTATTACACCCATTAATTTAATACTTACACGAGTCTACAATCCGACTTTTATTTAATTAATTTACACATTAATTAGTCAACACATATCCGAGTCTGCAATCCGTTTCTAATTAAATTAATTATCACATTTATTAATTTAATAACTTGGTGTCACCCAACCATTATTCCCGGACTCTCTCACCTGGCCCTTACCTCCACATTTTCCGAGTCAATGTTCCGACTCCAAACTAATTACTTTCTCTCAATAATTAATTTATTACCTTGATGTCACTTAACCAACATACCCGGACTCGCTCACTTGGTCCAATTTACATCTCATAATATAATACCCACATTTTTGCCTACAATGTGTCACACCTTTATTTCTATAATTTTCCCAATTATATTTGCCTATAATTAATAACATACCCGGACTCGATTCACTTGGCCCGAAATTAAATATTTCCCGAGTCTATATCCCGACTCTAAATTACTTAGTTTATCTCCAAACTTAATTCACTACCTTGGGTCGCTTTACCAATATACCCGGATTCACTTACTTGATCCGTACCTCACTATTTTGGAATAAAGTTTCTCAAATTTATCCATTAAATGTCCCACATAAATTCATCCTAGTCCCAATTACTCTTTCCCATAATTACTAGGAATAGGTGTTTCAAGATTAATTATCACAATTTATAGTATGGAACTAATTTATAATTAATTTTCCCTTATATCACACACAGGCCGAACTGGCTAGAATTTCCCATCATCGATCGATCGATGCCCCCGATCGATCGATCGACCCCTTCGTTACAGCTCTTCTTCCCCACTGTTTTCCAGCATTAACGAACTTCAAGGTTTTTAAACCATAATTTAAACCTCTAATTACATCATCCCATCATCTACACATGGTTAATCAACATCCTATTCATCATAGAGATCATTAAGATCAACTTCTCTAATTATCTCATAATTTTCGAAATGGGTCTTTCTCCATAAAATTCAATTATCTGTTTTAAATCCCAATTTCCAGATTCGATTTGCACTCTTTTATGTTCTGGATTTCTCGTTCAAATCATATATACATATTCAGATATCAATCACCCATCTAAATCTTACTTTGAATCTCATTCAAGTATTTGAAAAACAAAAACCCCATTTTGTACCCATTTACACCCAAAAATGAATTTTGGCTTACACATCACTATGATATGAATTGATTATCATGATTTAAGAATCAAAACAGTTAACCACTTGCCTCAAAGTGTTTGTAGTGTCTGATCCGTTGTTGTCGTCCCTCAATTTGGCTCCAAAAACCTCCAATTTGTTCTTGATTTGCTTTCCCCCAAATCCCCTCTCAAACCCTAGGTATAGAGTTGTGTTGGCTGCTGATTTCCTAATCCCTCACTTAGGTTAAAAACCCTCCATCCCGTTTTTAGCCTAATGGGCTTAATTAAAGTGGCCCAACTCACCCCGTGTGGGCCCGACTATGCCCAAAATTACTCCGAGACCCAATTACTACCCCCGGGTACTCTTTTCTGACTATCTCGACCCATCCGGACTCAACCGTGCACTCAGAATTTGCGTCCTAATTAATTTATAAAAATCCTTATCTCACACCCAATTTAGTCTATACCAACTCCCGGCTGGGATAAGTGTATACCTTGTCATTAATATTCGAAATGACGTAATTAAATTATTACTATTCACTTAGTAAATAAATTTCTTAAACATTAACCATTCACTCCCCGATTAATATTTAAATATATATATATATATATATATATATATATGGCCATAATTAATTCAATTAAAATTACAACACAAGTAATTTAAAATTCCTGAATTAATTAAATATTAAATGTACAAAAATACGGGGTGTTACAACCGTAAACAGCATAAAAACACACATGACCAGTTCCATGACCATAAACTTCCATGACATAAACTAGAGCTAGGCACGATCTAGGGTTATGACCAGGTTGGATCACGGCTCTGGTTCGTGACTAGTGCATGACCATTATGGCAATAAAATTGCGCCAAAATTCCCTCCAACTGTGGTCATGGTCATTGGTCGTGACCATGTCCATGACCATGGTCAAAATTCCCTCCAATTGTAGTCACGACTTTGGTCCCTGACCATTTTGAATTGGTCACGACTATGGGTCACGGTCATGGGTTATGACCAGTCCAATTATGAAGACATGGTCACAAATGATGATGTCGAAACAATGGGTCACGGCATGTGGCCAGTCTCTTTATTTATAAACCCTAAACCCTTCAGCCATTTCACACGCAGACTCATTCTCTCCGATTTTCCTCCAGCCTTCTTCCGACTTTTCTCTTTCTATCTCCGTCTTTCTCTCTCTCTCTCTCTCTCTCTCTCTCTCTATATATATATATATATATATATATATATATATATATATATATATATATATATATATACACACACACACACACACTAGGGTATGCCCATGCCTAAAAGCACGATGATAATCGAAAAATGGCAAAAATTTTCAAAGTATGTAATCATGAAATGGCAAAAATTTTGAAAGAACGTAATCGCAAAGCGAAAAAAATAACGATCCCCAACAAAACATATATATATATATATATATATATAAACTTTGTAGGAATATAATCAAACACTAAATATGCAATAACAGTGACATAGAAATGACATAGAAATAGTAAAGAGTAAAATTAAACTTAGTAAAAATAAAATATAAGCACAAACAACTCAAATTTTCGAAAGTGTACATCATTGATATGACCATATAAATAATCACAAACAACTCAAATTTTCTTAGAATAATTTCCTTTATTTATAGAACTATCCACGCTATTTAAGTCGTACACTTGTAATTTACAACAAAAATGTGTAAACAATTTAGAAAATTTGGGCAAAATCTCCTTTATTTATAGGATTATCCGCCTTATTTAAGATTTAAAAAAATTCCAATAATAACAATATTCAGTCCCAGGAACATACACATAAAAGAGGGAACTATTTTCAACATTTACTTTTTAAAGTCATAAATACACATTACAATTGAACTCAAATAAAATAAATGTACGCAATCCAAATATGTGATTGTGTCCATATAGCCAATAATTTGGTTATGTCAAATTTACTCTAGACCGAATAGAAAATGGGATAACTTATAAGAAGAAATTGTACACAAAGAAATTCGAATTTTAGTTTTCAAATACAGGAAATTGCATCGCAAGCCCAATTAAGGTCGCCTCGTTATACTCCCAAAATACTCTAATATCATCCAACATGTAGACTTGAAACTTTAATAACAAAATAAACTTAATAGTGAAATGTAATGTCAAACAAAATTATCAAATACTATATTTATGTAAAAACTAAAATAGATTAATATAGCTACCATTACTTTTATATTAAACCAAAATATTACAATACTTGGTAATCTGGATGTGAAGGCCATTTCTTACCACATCCATTTCTGGAATTGTTTTTGTCCCTCGCTGCAAGGAAAAGAAGAATCTTAGTAATTTGGATGTAAAATCCCATTGATCTCAACTCCACTTTTTGTAGAAAACAACTATAAATATCTTCAACATTGTCTTTAACCGTATCTAAGAATAGGAAAGCCTATATAGTTTAGTTTCTTTATTTTGCATTTTACTCTAAACTGAACCCCAAACTAATTGAACATATAAAACTCAATTTAACAAATTTCAAATTGTAGCCTATAGCTTATGTTCAATGCCGATTACATCTTCATCAACCACAAATTAAACTCAACATAAAAAAAGACTACTAAGTTGGAGAAAATTGATATCACCATATCCTAAAGATATGGAGGTGTTAAAATCTCTAGTCTAGATATATTCCTGTAGAAAAAAAATAAAGAAATAAAATTAGATGTGTATAGAGAAAAACTTTGTCCACGTTTTCACAAAGAAAAAACCCAACAACAAAGAATAACAATCTTGTAGCAAAGAATAAAAAGACAAAATTAGAAATTTAACATGAATTAGAGATGTGTACAGGAAAAATGTAAGAGATAGAGGTGTATACGTATGTGTTAATTGGATTGGACACCATCTAAGTACTTAAAAATCTCTATGAGTGTGCACTTGAGGTTTAGATCCAACCCAGTTTCTAATTACTTTAGTTAATAAAAAAAACAAAATAGAAATATAGTTAGCAAGTGTAAATAAAATAAATTGCAAAGTTCTCAAGAAACAATGACTCACATCGTTAGGAGTAGAATAGTAGCGGGACTCAAGGAGTATTTCGTATGCTTTGTACCAGTGTCACTACTCCATGTGTGAATGTCCTGGCAGGAATAACAAATGATGTGGCTACTCCAATGTTAGCAAGCTTTAGTCCATTGGTACGATGATCTATTAGCAAGTTCTAAATAGTTGCTCTTCGCACTCCCTATCTTCCTGCTCCAGACGGATCTTCTTCCAAAGACAAAATGAAAATATCCGTACAATCATAAGTAAAAGTATGGAGTAAAAGGAACATAAAAGTTTCAAAACTTTCTCTAATAACTATTCTTGGAACTCCCCTGATTCAATATAACAACCAACATGAAGGTTTAAAAAATTGTCATAAAAAATACCCAAAAGTTTTTAAAAAAATCTTCACGTTACGAATGATATATGTCAGCATGCATTTTATCGTCGGAATGTCAAAAAACAATGGAACGATGGAAAGAAACAACAATCTACATTAAAATTAAAAAATAGCAATCTACGTTTAAATTTAAAAAAAAGACATATAAAGTAAAAGTCTACAACTAAAAAAAAGCCGACTTGGTCGGAATGTCAAAATGATGGAAAGAAGCATTTCCTAAATCAAGAAATGATTGGAAAGGTGAAACAATGGAAGGTATTTATTTAGAAGAAAAATATGTATATTTGATATTCCATCACCCACATACCAATTTCATACACAAATACAAAGACAAAATTTTATAAATTCCACTCAGCTTTAAGATAATTATCAAACTGCACGGACTATGAAAGGGTGTGGTGGGAGCAGTCGATGTTTTGGAATCATTAGGATTTGACTATATTAGAGTTTGACTATTGAAATGTGTATGTGAGTTTCTCTTTTTAAGTCACATATTATAGTCATTTGAACTCAGCATAGATAGCTTTAAGCAACCAAAGCAGATAGGCCTTTTAAGTCACTTGAACTCCTTTTCCTATAGTCACTATGTATGTGCATGCCTTTTAAGTCACTTGAACTCCCATGTTCACGTGTTGAGTTCAAATGACTATAATATAAAGAGTTCTCTATGCCGAGTTCAAATGACTATAACAGACAGGCCTTTTAAGTCACTTGAGATCCTTTCAAGTCATATGCATTTTATCGTCGGAATGTCAAAAAATAATGGGACGATGGAAAGAAACAGCAATCTACATTTAAATTAAAAAATAACAATCTACGTTTAAATTAAAAAAAGACTTATAAAGTAAAAGTCTACACCTAAAAAAAGAGCCGACTTGGTCGGAATAACAAAAAGAGGGAAAGAAACATTTCCTAAGTTGGGAAAATGATCGGAATGTCAACCATGGACATTCGGAAAGAATGTCCCAATGCTGATACAAAATAAGATACCAAATTAAAAACCCATCAGCAATATTTTTAAGAACATGATAAATTACAATGAGGGTGTGTAGCGTATCAAATTAAAAACCCAACAGTATGAGCAGCATATCTGTAGCTTGTAGCGTATCTGTAGCTTTTGGAATTAAGAACTGATAATGAGGATGATACAACATATCAGTACATATTCATCACTGAAGAACTTAAATGATTTCAAGTAATTTCGTCAAACATCCTACATGCCATCTCAACTTTATCCGTTTTCCCAAAACATTCGATGAGCGTGCTATAAGTGACCACATCAGAGCTCAGACCCTTGTCTCTCATCTCCATGAACCTCATGTGCGCTTCATCGAGATTGCCATTTTTTCCCAAACAATTAATTAAAGCGTTGTAAGATATAATATCTGGCTTTCAATCACTGCTATCGGCTTCCAATCCTTGATATTTTAACTGCTCTCCAGCTGCTATTTGAAGAAATAGAATTTGAAACAAACATAATATATAATCACTAAAACTAATTCGAAACCTAGGAAAAAAAATTAAAACGTAAATTAGAGATCTGGAAACCAAAACTCACGAACTTCCCACGGAGTAGATTTGTTAACACTTACCATCAGCTCCTGTCATGAGTTCAAATCCAAATATAATGGAAACCCATAAAACATGTGGCCCAAATCTAATGTAAACAGAGTATAAAGCATGAAAACGAAATCCAAATATAATGTAATCCCATAAAACAATACAAATGTAAATAGAGTAAAACCCATTACCTGGTGAAGAGTACTCTAGTCGTCTGATCGGGAGAGAGAGATATATGTTCCCACATTTGATAGAGATAGAGAGAGATAGAGATAAAGAGAGAGAGAGAGAGAGAGAGAGAGAGAGAGAGAGAGAGAGAGAGAGAGAGGCGTTCCCATGATTTTGTTGGATCAAGTGAAAAAAAGAGGTTGCGTGTTTTGTTTTCTTTAGTGAGTTCCAAGAGGAGACGGGACTATTTTTGTGTGCAGAGAGAGAAAGGGTCTGTAACAAATGATGGGGGAGCTTGCCTGTGAGGAGTCAAGACTTTTTTAGAGGCTCGAGGTAAAATCTCACATTTTGATAGGCTCGAGGTAAAATCTAATTAAAAATTTGTAGTTGAGATGATTTAGACGGGATTTCAAAGATTGAGATGGGACAAAAGATGACAAAGACATAAATCTCCTCCTTCCGTTATTATTTTGTGTAAATGGGTTGATAGATCAAGGGGGTATATGGATAATATTGAAGAAAATACCATTGTACCCTTGTGATTGAATTTTGAAGAAAATGAAAAAAATAAAGTAGAGTGTGTTTAAAGAGGGGGAATTTAAAATTTTCAAGGGTAGTGCATAAAAAATTCATATGGATGACATCATCGATCAAACTTACGACATACATAAGCTCCTACTTTATTTTATATATATATATATATATAATGTGTGCATGTGTATGCGTATTTGTGTGTGCATATGTATGTATTAGACTGTGTGTGAGTGTGTAAAGTATATATGTGTGTGTACA